>JAOPHQ010006555.1:275000-291833 GCA_030340625.1 Merluccius polli
CACCCCCCTCACCCCTCCAGTGCTCCCGTCTTCTCCTCCCCTCTCCCCTGCACCCGATGTTCATCCATTTACATTTTCTGTCTGACACCCGAAGATGAAGCGCTGGCGATTCAGAGGCTTGTGAGGTCGTTTTCTTTTTTCTCCTTCTTTCTTCTTCTCCTTCTCCATGAATTCGCCATGAACACAGACCTTGTGGTGAAGTTGCGTTGGTTTCAAGACCGGCATTGCAGTGGTGGCGGTGGTGGTGTAGTATATCAACCCCACCGCAGCATCGGAGCAATCAAAAAAGAAGAGGGAACCAAAAAAAAAAACGAGGAAACTGCAGCACTGATAAATATCTAGACTCTCAAAAGCGGTGGAGGTAATCAGTTGGTTGTCCTTCTTTAATATTGTACCTGTAATGAGGTACTTTCCCCTGCCTGGCTCGCTCTGTTTGAACAGGTGTCTCTCGCTCTCTCTCTCTGTACAACAATCGACCGAAGGCTTGTCAAATGCTATGCTGGGGTCAATGTTTACAGTCTATCCCTGCTCTGGTCTCTCTGTGCTCCTGTTTTTTAAATATTTGAAGAAGTACGGACTTAACAAAGACTTGAGATGAAAATGTGCCTTCTTTTTTGCTTGTTAGTCCATTTCCAAGGCCGTAGTAAAAAGTATTATATATTATATACTTATTATAAACATATTTTAGTTTAAGCTATTTGTTGTTTTTCTCCAGATGTATTGACTTCTTATACCTCGCAAAAACATCTGAATACTATTTCACATGTTTCTTTAAAATACAAGGACATGCTACATGGTAACAGTCGAGATATATAGAGGCTATATCCGGCAGGAATGCAACTCCATTATTCAGTCCTTCAAATCAATGCGACCAGCTCAAGAAAAAATAATTAGTTTACTACAACATGAATGCTTCTCATGAAATTGTGGACGGTTATGTCAGTTATCCTTGCTATCTTTCCAAAGACTTTGCAGCTTAGATAGTTATTACCGTGGCTCCTGGCCATACTGCAAAGGAAGGGATGAATGAAGCATTTAAATGGATTTTCAAGGCAATGTTTCTTCTGGAAATGTCCACTTACAAGTCGCGAAAAACAACAATGTACAAATATATAAATGAACAAATATGAATCCATATTCAAACGTATGTAATATATTTACTGACAAATTTAGTCGGAATCAAAGGGAAAGACTTCAGAAGGCAAGACAAGGCAAGGCAGCTTTATTTATATAGCGCATTTCATACACAATGGCAACTCAATGCGCTTTACATAAAAAAATAAGAATTGAAATAAAACTTTAAAAAATAAATAAAAAATAATAAAAACAACTACAGAAGAATAGAAAGAAAGAAAATACTATAAGAGCAGCATAAAATCATGATTTAAAAGGACATAGTGCAATTAAAATGTACAATTTAAAGTGCTTTGAACAAGCTCAATCATAAGCACAGGAGAAGAGAAGTGTTTTTAACCTGGATTTAAAAATGTTCACAGTTGGGGCTGATTTCAGTTTGGCTGGAAGTTTGTTCCAGTTTTGTGCAGCATAACAGCTAAAAGCTGCTTCACCATGTTTAGTTTGAACTCTGGGCTTCACTATCTGACCTGAGTCAGTAGATCTCAGAGCCCTACTGGGTTTGTATTCTACTAAGATGTCATTCATGTATTCTGGACCTAAACCATTCAGTGATGTGTAGACCAGTAGCAGAACTTTAAAATCTATTCTATAGCTGACTGGGAGCCAGTGTAAAGACTTTAGAACTGGAGTAATGTGCTCTGATCTCTTTGTTCTGGTTAAAACTCGAGCTGCAGCATTCTGAATGAGCTGCAGCTGTTTAATGCTTTTTTGTGGGAGTCCAGTCAGAAACGTCAAGTTTTCCATCCAGTGTCGTTGGAGAGTTTCCTTGAAATTGAATAGGTGCTCATGTTAAAAGAAAACATTCATGCTCTTTTCTCGGGGAAAGTGCTTTATTAGCGTAACAAACTCGATTTCTGTTATTATAACAGCGACGATTGTACACATTTGGCAGTCCAACAAGGTTTGCGTGTTTATTTATTTATTTTATGGCCGAGTGTTTATTGAAGCAATTGAAGTAAATGACTTCTCGGAGGAGCAGCCTGGTTTACGCCTCGCTTCAACGATTACGCCGCTCTGCAGTGCATTCCCCGCTCTTAGCGAGTTTTATCGCCTTCATTTCTCTCCTACTCATTCATTCCTGTTTTTAAATGTTTTTTTACGACTAGTTCTCCAATATTTGTAAATGTTGTCTCTCTTGCCTACCTGAAACTCAGTTATTTTCACATCATACAACTCCCCACTCTCTACCTTGTGTTTATTTTCAGAGATATCATGTATATTTGATCAAAAGGAGCCAATATTTTCAATATTCTCGCTGTAAATGTACACAACAGCCGTCTTTATAGTTCAACTGTACATCATACAGTGACCTCCTCCACCAAAAATATGTGTTTATGCCTAGAAAACCATATAGTGGGTATATTTCATACTTCAAAAGAAGTGAATATTTTATCACTCATTCTCAACTATATATGTACAGTGTAGATCAAGACAGCAGCGTTTGCTATAAAGCCATATCCCTATGTGTTGTATCGACACTGAAACATAGTGTGTGAGTGGGGTGGGGTGTGTTTGTTTTGTGTGGGTGTGGGTTGTGTGTGTGTGTGTGTGTGTGTGTGTGTGTGTGTGTGTGTGTGTGTGTGTGTGTGTGTGTATGTGGGTGTACATCTGTGTTTGTGCGTCTGTGTGTGTGTGTGTGTGTGTGTGTGTGTGTGTGTGTGTGTGTGTGTGTGCATGTCCTCTGTGCACATGTGTGTGTATTAGGGGTGTCACGATACCAGACATTTAGCAGTCCATACCAATACCAGTGAAATTCCACGATTCTCGATACCCAAATCGATACCACGGTAAAAAACACACAAAAAAACACAGTGGCATGTAGCGTTCAAGGTATAAATAAAAATAAACCACACTATTAACATGACAAAAACTTCTTTTCTACTTACAGACAATCCACTTTTTTTGATGGCACAACATTGCGTTATATTTTGATGACAGATGACACAGACTGAACGGTAGCCTAGTGCTACGAGCTATGGTTACGTTCGCCTAAACACGGTAGCCTTCAGCATTTAGCCCTTGTAGACGTCGCTTGCAACATAGTTGGCTACACAGCAAGGCCAGCTGTCTCAAACAAAAATAATGGTAACTTGTATTTCAGGATAACCAAGATAACACTAACAACACGTTGTTAATGTAATTTGTGTGTGTGTATGTGTGTGTGTGTGTGTGTGCGTGTGTGTGTGTGTGTGTGTGTGTGTGTATGTGTGTGTGTGTGTGTGTGTGTGTGTGTGGGAGCAAGGCAGAGAAACAGCAGTGAAAGCCGTCAGGCTGTTGTTATATATATATATATATATATATATATATATATATATATATATATATATATATATATCAGGGGGCGCGTTAACCGAATATTTTCCGTCATTGACCGTTTTTTTTTAAAACGGTGACGGAAAAATCTGAGGGCCGTCCGTCATTTTGACAGATTGCAATTCAAAACCTGACCACTTGGTGGCGATGAGCATATTAATTGGCTCTTGTAGAAGAAGAAAAGTAGAAAAATGTCACGGCAGTTGAGTGTTGAAACATTTGAAACAACAAACCCACTTGAAACATTTGATTACGCGCAAGTGGCACGCGATTCAAGTCCATGCGGACCAGGAGGAAGGTGGACCGTGAAGCCCCACGTCACGCCAATTATCCGCGTCACCGCGCCGCCTTGAAAACTCGTTCGCTTGGGGGTGTGTTGACTAGTGGATCAACTAGCTCCCGCGTGTTGACTAGTGGATCAACTAGCTCCCGCGTGTTGACTAGTGGATCAACTAGCTCCCGCGTGTTGACTAGTGGATCAACTAGCTCCCGCTTGTTGACTAGTGGATCAACTAGCTCCCGCCCGCATTGTGGTGATGAATCACCGTCAAGCCCCACTATACGCGAATCGCCTGGCGGCCGATATTCTTATTCTTCTGCTTGATGTGTGTATCCACGGTGTGGATTATTTGTTCAGCTTGTTTGGACTGAATAATAATAATGGAATAATTAAAAATGAATTCAAATTAAATTCTATTGAACATGTCATTATTCTCATTTAAAAAATTAAAGTGACCGGTAAAAATAGATTATGACGGGATTTTTATGACGCTGTCAGTCAAAATGACGGACAACGAAAAAGTCTAGCGCAACCTCTGATATATATACGATTAAAAAAGATGGGCTACATGGTATGTGTGATATAACCAATGTATTTATTTAGGAATGTACCACACTAAGGCCATATGGTAACATTTTTATAATTTATTTAAAATATAACAAAAACGTATAATTTTTGTAAAAAAACAGTTATTTCACCAAATTGGTGAAATGACTGTTTAACACAAAAACAAAAAGAAGAGCCACTAGATGACAGCCCCACAAACGCAGCTTAAATGTTTTATTTATGTATTGGATCCTGTCGATCCTGCTTTTGATTTCGATGATCAAAATCGAAAGCTTATTTCGATCGATTTCGATTTAACTCGGAGAGAGAGAGAGAGAGAGAGAGAGAGAGAGAAACTGAAAATAGAGATTTAAGAGAGAAATAGAGTAACATACAGTTACAGAGAGTGAGACAGGACAGAGAAAGAGAGCGCCAGTAGGAGAGTAACTGATAATCAGACAAGAGAGTCAGAAAAGAGAGGGTGAATTAAGAGATAAATAGTGAGAGACAGGGACATTGAGGAAAGAGAGAAAGTGTGAGAGACAGAGAGAGTTAGAGAGCGAGTGAGACACAGACAGTCATAGGCTGCCAAAAGTGGGATATCGAAATAGTACGAAAATATAGTAATAGTAAGAGTAATGGGGGGGAGACAGAGAGAGTGAGAGAGAGAGAGAGAGAGAGAGAGAGAGAGAGATTTTTGATTTTTCAAAAACACTTTATTTACATAAATATTAGTTTTTCAATTCAACAATTCAATAAAGTGCTAATGCATTAAAATCCCAGTTTGCTAAACAAATAAAATAGTTTAAACACTAAAAACTTGTGCAAAAACCAGCTCTTCATTTACCACTGAACATACGATATCATTAAAACACCAGCGCTGTTTAAAAGCGTCCAAGTCTCCAATGTGTTTGTAAAATCTAAAATCAAGCCAGAGTCTCGCCCTGATATTTACCAGCCACACAGCCATTGCCTCCTGCCCTTCTCTGTTCTCCACTCTGTTTTTTCTACTTATGTATATAGCCATCTTTGCTTCGCCTGAGAGGTAGTTTAAAAGCTGCCACTTTTCTTTTCTTTCTTTTCTGTAGGCAGCCCCCATGATAAAAACTCTCTCAGTAAAAACCACATCGAAAAAACTGAAAACCAATGTTAAAAGAGAGAAGAAGCTTGTGAGCCTCTTACACTCAGTAAAAACATGATATACAGTTTCTCTAATGGAACAAAATGGACAGGTGTTAAAAACAGCAGGATTAATAACAGAAATAAAAGCATTGGAGGCGACAGCACCATGTAAAATCCTCCACTGGAGGTCTGCAGTCCGTTTTTTTAGGGGAGGTTTGTATAAAACCCTCCACTGTGGGTCGGCTCCCAGCTTGTTGGACCACACAGTGGGGGGGCGGTTGCACAGTCCGGCCTTGTGAATGGACTTCACACAGTTAAAATACCAGGTTCTCTTGTCAGCTTTGTTCATAGTCAGCTTCCCTGGATGTGTGTGTGCGAGCAGGGGACCGGTGAGTTGCCCCAGGCCTGGGCTCAGGAAGATGTCAGGGAAGGGGTCTGCAGGGTCCGGTCTGGCCTTTTTGTTTGTATAGTCCATGAGGAGGCTCCTCTCTCTCCCAGTAAGCTGTTGGCGCCACAGCTCCAGGAGCCTCCCCGCCACCCGGACAGAGTGCAGACCCAGAAGAGAGCCCAGGGCCTGGGTATCATTCAGCGCCGGCCCCACTGCATCCACCAGCTGCTGCAGACACACAGTTTTTGTCTTGAGCAGCGCCACCGTCAGGCCAGGGGTGACACTGCTGCTAATGTCCAGCTTGGCCCCGTAAATCAGTGGTTCTCTCAACAACCAGTACAGAGAGTCAGCCTTTGGGCACCTTTTACAGTTAAAAAGGGCCCAAGACTTAAAAACACCCTGATAAAACGGAGGCAGCCCACTTAATTTTAAAAGTTTAGAATCAATTAAAAACAGAGCAGCATCCAGCCCCAAGTGGTCTGCACGTCTTAAAATACAGCTGGCCACATCTCTCCACACTAACTCAGCCGGACCTGTGAGATATTTTTGTAGGAACTGTAGTCTAAAAGTGGCTGTCCGGCTAGCCAGGTGGACGAGGCCCTGTCCCCCCTCCTCTTTGGCTAAAAACAGCACCCCCTGTGGCACCCAGTGTAGACCATCCCAAAAAAAATCCACCATTTTTCTCTGTAAAAGGGCTAGTAAGCCTGAGGGGGGGTCTACACAGGTTAAACGGTGCCACAGTTGGGATGCTACTATGTTGTTTAAAACCAATACTCTTCCTTTAAAAGACATTTGAGGGAGAAGCCATTTCCACTTGGAAAGCTTCCCCTCAAATTTTTCTGTGACGTTCTCCCAGTTCTTCTTAACTACGTGTTCCTTCCCGAGGAACACCCCCAGGTATTTAAAACCATCTCTTTTCCATGTCACGTTCTGGGGAAGAACTGGGAGACCGTCACGCCACTCACCGACAGCGAGGGCTTCGCTTTTCATCCAATTTACCCTCGCTGCCGATGTTACACTAAAACGTTTTACAGTATTGATTAAAATGTCTGCGTCACTCTGGGCTTTAATAAAAACAACAATGTCATCAGCATAGGCACTTAAAACAATGTTACTATTAAAACCCGGTAAAACCAAACCCTGTAGATTGTGTCGTAACTTGTTAAGGAGGGGTTCCAGGGAGAGTGTGTAGAGCATGCCGGAAAGAGCACAGCCCTGCCTGACACCTCTACACACTCTAAAAGGAGCACACAGACTGCCGTTAAACTTCAGCACACTCTCAACCCCACTATACAACACCTTGATCTTGGCTATGAAACCAGCGCTGAACCCAAACTTCTCCATTACTTTCCAGAGGAAGTTGTGTTCAACGCGGTCAAATGCCTTTTCCTGGTCTAGAGAAATCAGACCAGTGTTACAGCCCAATGAGTTGGAGATGTCCAAAACATCCCGAATGAGGTGGATATTGTCCACCATGGACCTGCCGGACACACAGTAGGTCTGGTCCCGGTGGATAAGATGCTCCATAGCCATCCCCAGCCTGGAGGCAAAGAGTTTGGACAGAAGCTTGTAATCCACACACAGTAGAGACACAGGGCGCCAGTTTTTGATGTCCTGCAGGTTCCCTTTTTTTGGGAGCAGGGTAATTACAGCCCTCCTGCAGGACATGGGCATAGAACCAGAGGCCAGACTTTCGTTAAAAACATCTAAAAGATCTTCTGCGAAGATGTCCCAGAAGGCCTTATAAAACTCCACACTCAGGCCGTCCATACCGGGAGCCCGCCGCCCTTGCATGCCCTGAAGGGCGGCCTTCAGTTCCTCCATCAGTAATGGCCTATTGAGCTCTGCGTTGCTCTCCTCAGAGACCTGAGGCAGCCCGTCGCAGAAGCCATCCACCTCAGCTCCCTGCTCCTCATATTCGCTTTTATATAGTGCTGAATAATATTGCACAGCCCGCTTCCTTATCTGGCTTGGTTCTACCAGAGTTTGCCCTGTGTCTGCTAAAAGTGAGTGGATTACCCGCCTCTGCCCACTCCTCTTCTCCAGACCGAAGAAAAAGCTAGAGGGAGCATCCATCTCCGTACTGGCTTGGTACCGGGACCTGACCAATGCACCCTGTACTTTGGCATCCAACAGGTCAGCTAATGCTAGCTTTTTGACTTTTAGGATCTCAAAATATCCTTGATTTGTTGTGGACTCGCTCAATCTTTCAAGTTCCACTATATCAGTCTCCAGGTCTTTCATAGATCTGGTGATGTCTCTAGTGACATTGAGGGTGTGCTGCTGACATAGAAGTTTAATTTCAGTCTTCCCATGGTCCCACCACTGCCTAAGACTGCTAAAATCACCCTTCCTCTGTCTAAAAACATCCCAGAAATAAATAAGAACCTCCTTAAAATGTTTATCAAAAGTCAATACTGAATTAAAATGCCAATAAGCACTTTTTGGTAAAATGTTTTGAATAAAAACATTACACAGCAGTAAAGAGTGATCACTAAAACCAGTAGGAACAATACTGCACATTTTAAAAATATTAAAATGATGCTTAAAACAATAAATACGGTCTAATCTGGCTGAGGATATCCTACTCTCTCTCAGGCGGGACCAGGTATACTGTCGACAGTCTGCATGTGTCCTTCTCCACACGTCCACCAGGCCATGAGAATAGACCAGCTGCCTCAGAACCTGTTGGGAAACTGGATGCGGCTCTGCATGGTTGCGGTCTAGTGCCGCATTCTCTGTACAGTTAAAATCCCCACCCAAGAATAAATAATCCTCCGCGGCACAACCATTTAAAACATCATTTACTTTTTGTAAAAACAGCTTCCTCTCTGTACCGATTGTTGGAGCATACACATTGATAAAAACAGCATTAAAAAGGTCAAACCGTGCTTTCATTAAAAGCAACCTCCCATCAATAAAATGCTCGACCTCCATTGAAACTGGATTAAAAGACTTGGAGAGGAGGAAGCCAACTCCTCCACTCAGAGAAGTGTTGTGACTTAAAATGGCTTCCCCCTCCCACTCCCTCCTCCAGTCTGCCTCATTGGTGCTGTCGCTATGCGTCTCTTGTAAATAAAATACATCGATATGCTTCATTTTGGCTGTTTCATAAATAGTGGCTCTTTTCTTTTGTTCTCTGGCTCCATTCACGTTTAGACTTCCCACTCTAAAATTATCCATAAGTGAGGAAATTAAAACAAAAATAAAAACCAATAAATTAATTAAAACACACATTGGAGCTCTTCCCATCGTCATTATTCATTTGTCTCTTAGCTTTGAGCACAAGTTTTCTTAATCTAAAAACCTCTTGATCAGTGAGGCCAGACTCATCTTTTTGACTCATGTGGAGTCTGGCCGAGGTATAAAACAAACTTAAAACCGGGAAATGATCTTCAATTTTTACCCCTTTAGCATTTTTTGTTTGTGCTAAAAACGTCTGGATCATTTCCACAGAGTACAGTTTCTTTTGTTGACTGTTAGTAATTTTAAAACTAGATGTGTCGCTGCTGTCTGAGATGGACTCATCGCTTTCGCTTTCCTCCGTCTGCCCCCTTCCTGACTGTCTGTCCTCCTCCTCCACTTTGCTGCTCTTTGCCTCAGACTTTGTCCCCCTGGTCTTTCTCCTGCGTTTGGAGGCAGGTTTGGCCTTCACTGCCTCCTCCATCTCAACTTCCTCCACCTCAGCCTCCTCCACCTGTTCCCCCCATGTAGGCTTAGTGCCCTCTATACCCATCCCCTCTTCACTCACACTGTCCCCAGCTGTTTCCTCACCCACCTCCCCATCACCCAGCACCTCACCCACCTCCCCTTCTCCTGCATCACCCAGCACCTCACCCACCTCCCCTTCTCCTGCATCACCCAGCACCTCCCCTTCCACTGCACCACCCAGCACCTCACCCACCTCCCCCTCCACCGCACCACCCAGCACCTCACCCACCTCCCCTTCCACTACATCATCCAGCACCTCACCCCCCTGGTCGTTTTCACCCACACCGTGCACATTAATTATACTCACCCCCCCGTGCTCCAGGTCGGACACAGCAGCGGCGAAACGCGGCGCGCTCCGCGGCGCCGCTATCGGCTGCTCGTCCGCCGCAGCCCGGGCCGCAGCGGACGGAATCTCCGCCGCGGCCCGAGGCCGCGGGGGGGTGGAGGGGGTACTCCCCCGCCGCTCCGCCGCAACCGGCGGAGCGGCGGAAAACCCCCGCCACCGGGCCGGGCGTCACCCCCCGGCCAGGCGGAGTCGGATCCCCTTGTCTGGGACAGGCTCTCACGGTGTGTCCCTCCTCACCACAACCAAAACATTTCATAGCCGACGAGGTGGCAAATATCACGTAGTCATAATCATCTACTTTAACATGGAAGCGGAGGTTGAGGTCCGCGTTCCGATTGTTAAGTATCATAAACAGTTGTCTCCGGTGAGACACTACGTGTTTCAGCAGCTGAGACCTACATCCAGACAATATCTTTTTTATGGGGGACACCACCTTCCCATGTCTGGAGAGCTCTCTGCTCAGAAACTCGTCGGTTATGAACGGAGGGACGTTTGACAGGATCACCCTGGTGAACGGCTGCGTCAGCGGCACCACCTGTACAAACATTTCGTTCACCGTGATGCCCGTCTCTACGACGCGGTTCACCTTCTCCACCTGGTCCAGGAAGATCACCACGGCGCTGTTCATTCGAGCAGCCGACTTCACGCTGCCGTGCCCGACCTTCTCTCCCACCGCAAGCCCAATGTCCTCCACGCTGCACGGAAAGCTGGCGGTGATTTTAATGCCATGCTTTCGCGTGAGGTGGTCGAACGTGACTCCATTTACCATGGCGTCTAAAAGACGCCGACCGGCGAGACACCGGCAGGAGGGAAAAAAAGAAAAACACAAACACACACTAACTATAACTTAAAGTGAACCTATGCCCAATAAATACCATTGAATTAAATCAAATCAAATTAAACCAAACAAACGCTCAGCGTCTCGCTCCACGCGACTCACTCCCAGCATGCACCGAGAGAGAGAGAGAGAGAGAGAGAGAGAGAGAGAGAGAGAGAGAGCAAAGTTGTGTTCCAGCTTGGATCTGGTACATGTATTATCTAACGTGAGAGAGATGAAGGTTGAAGGAACTGTACGTTCCTGGGTGTCACCGTTTTAATCTCTCTACCCAGAGAAAGAGAGAGAGAGAGAGAGAGAGAGAGAGAGAGAGAGAGAGAGACAGACAGAGAGAGAGAGAGACAGAGAGAGAGACAGAGAGACAGAGACAGAGAGAGAGAGAGAGAGAGAGAGAGAGAAAAGAAAGAAAGAAAGAAAGAAAGAAAGAGTGAGAGACGTGAAGGAAGCCATTTGTCTTTTCTGGCACGGCGGTTGTATTACTTGGCTTCATCTCTGGTAAGTAATAAAATGAAAGTAATACATTCAACTACAGGTGAATTACATTAAAATCACCAGTACTTTTACATGTTGCCAAAGTCAAATTAAAGTCATTTTCGGGAAAGAAAATGTTGAATTGAGTTGATCCTCCGTGTCCACAGCTTACCTGTAGGCGTCTTTGAGCAAGGATGCCCTAACCCCCATACCTGCTCCTTAAGACTTGAATTCTGCTGAATTCATTCAATAGTCAAATGTACAAGGTATGAGTAGCAGAAGAACCTGGCTGAATCCCAGACGTGCTAGCCTGCTTCTGGGGAGGCTGGGGAGTGGTGGGCTGGTGTGAGTTTTCAGACAGTCTTGTCTTCACGGGGGACCTCCTGTTCCTGGGGTTCAAGTCTATTGTCAGGATGATTTATGGAGATGTAACTTCCCCACCAGGCTCCTCAATCTTTCCCCACCAACAAATTGGTACCGTCGTGCCATGTGACCACCCATTTGTTTTTCTTCCTTGTGAAAAGATTTCACCCCTTGGCTGGCAAATCTCATCTGCCGTATTTTTGTAATATTTTGTATAAGGAGGGAATATTTTTCCGCCTTTTCTGTCACCGTGTCACCCGCTGGACAATTACACCACCCTGTGACACTGACAACTTGGTATGACCTTGAAAATCATTTTTGAAGATAGAAAATAACCCTTTGGGGTTTTCAGTCTCTTTCCTATTTCCTACCATTTAGTTATTTTGAGTTTATCCAAAGTGACTTACAGAGGACTCAGATGCATGTCACCGGGGGAGCGAAGAGTGAACCGCACTTACTTAGTGTGCGGGGCTCTGATGTGAAAGGTATTTAGGTTCCTGACGGAGAGGGTTCGAGGGAGGTCTGGTGTCCTGGAGCTCAGTCATTAGGGAACCGGGATCTGACGAAAACACTCGCAGCGTCTCAAAGAGGCACCGGCCTGACTCATCACCTATCAAGTCCTCTGTCACCCAGCTATGCAGGAACAACACACCTTCTCAACATGTCTTTATTTTGCAATTGAGATGCAAATAGAGGTGCTGTGTGATTCACAGCCAATTATACCGACCCTGGAAGCTGTTTTACAAAGACAATGTCATAATGAATGTCTTTATTTATTTTTTAATTTATTTTCCCGGTTGAAAATTGTGGCTTATAATTGATACTCCTCCACCATGAAAACACACACACACACACATACACACACACAGTGTGTACTACTCCTGTCTGACTTTTTAGTAACGTGTGTGTGTGTGTGTGTGTGTGTGTGTGACATTCACGTGAGTCAAGAGAGAATACAATAATGGAAACTATGTCGAGAGGATAAAGATATACTAGATACGAGATATGTTAAAACAGGAGGTCTTGATACACAGATTTATATCGCAAATGTCTCAAAAATGTTATTACACAGCCTGTGTCATTCTCTAAATATGTCATGTTCTTAACCTCTGCCATCGCTGATTAGCAAACGTACCCATGACTTAACTGTAACTTTCAGGGGGGGGGTTCAATGAGGGACTGTGCAATGACATTACCACTTAATAAGTGTATCAGTAATCTATGCTATTGCTCATAACTCCTTTCAGCCTTTCTGTCTCTGTGCGCCTTGGGCAACAAGGTTATTGGTCATCAAAAGGCGACGTTTGAAAATGATTTAATCCAATATCGTATTATGCTTGTAAGCAATCGAATTAACCTTTTTGTCCTTTACTTAACATTCAAACAAAGTTGCATTAATACTCATACATATTAAAAGGCCTTCGGGATGGTTCTTCTAATTAACAATTAAACCTGAGTTCGGCCCCACTGAAGCCGATCGACTGGCTGTATAGGCCTATTTTATACTTTCCTCAGACAGCGAGAGGGGGGAGGGGTTATAATTTATGGCGGCCATTCTTTGATCTGATAGAACAAAAGCCTCGCTGGGTTGTTCTGGGGCCAACGCCGCAGAATAATTGACAAGGAGACCAGCGGGGAAAAAGCCAGTCAGTCATTTCACTCTTCATTACCGTGATTAATATGCTTCTTTTTTTTTGGGGGGGGGGGGGGGTTGTTTATCTAACAATCGAATATGGACTAATTGTTGAATTTACAGTATCAGAGATCTCTATTTTGTGTGGATTTTGTACCGCAAATCCTTAGGGGTGTCTGAGAGAGAGAGAGAGAGAGAGGCAGAAACATTACATTAAATTTTATTGACAGTAACAGAGAGACAGGCAGGAGAACAGAGTCAAGATGGACAGACAGGGAGAGAGAGCGAGAGAGAAAGCAACAGACGAAACACAGAGGGAAAGTGTGAGTCAGCAGCAGAGAGAGGGCGACAAGCGGCACTGAGGAAAGTGAACCGATTTACAAATCCCCAGATATCACAGATTTACGTTGTGTTGATGTTGTTTTGCCCATCCTTGGGGCTGTTTGGCAAGGTGCGGTACAGAGGGGTTGACTGTGGGAGCAGAAGGAGCGGCGAGGGGAGTAATCAGGAGGAAAGAGGACAGAGGGTGATTCATAGGAGCGGAGCGATCTGAGGGCGAGGGGGGGGGGGTGTCATGTGGTCTTCCTGCATTCCAGCCACACACACACACACATAAACACTACACACTGATCACAACACAGCACACACAACACTCAACACAAAGACACAACATGAAGGCACACACACATGCACACAACACAAAGCAACAAAGCACCACAAAGAGGCACACGCACACACGAAAGCACACGTGGAGCGTAACACAAAGACATACACAAAACACACAGAAAGACATGCACACGCTAGTACACATGCATTCATACACACACACACACACACACACACACGTAACAAAACACACAACACACACACAAACACTACACACTGATCACAACACAGCGCAGAGACACACAACACAAATACACAACATAAAGGCACACACACATGCACACAACACAAAGCACCACAAAGAGGCATGCGCACACACGAAAGCACACACAAAACACACAGAACGACATGCACACACTAGTACACATGCATGCATACACACACACACAAGGGCAGCTATACACACAAAAGCTCCAACCACCACATAGACACACACGTCAACACATGTACACACACAAACATGCAACACAATCACTCCCCAGCCCACCATCCATTGTGAAGGTAGAAGGGAGACAGATCATGTTCGATTCACTCGGCTCACTGTGGCTGAGTGACTCACTATGTGGAGCATGACCAGCCCTCTCTCGACCTGCTGCACGGGAATGGACTCCATCCTACCTCCACTCCCTCCACATCCACCTCCACTCCCTCCACATCCACCTCCACTCCCTCCACATCCACCACCACCACATCCACCATCCTCCACTTCCACCCTTATACCCACCCCCACCTCCACTACCTCCACATCCACCTCCACTACCTCGTCCACATCCACCCTCACCTCAACCTCTACACCCACATCCACCCTCACCTCCACCTCCTCCACATCCACCATCACCACCCCCACCTCCGCTACCTCCACATCCACTCTCACATCCACTTTCTCCACGTCTACCCTCACCTCCTCCACATCCACCTCCACTACCTCCACCTCCGCATCGACCCTCACCACCAAATCCGCCTCCACTACCGCCACGTCCTACCGCACTATCTCCACCCCCCACCTCCGTTCCTAGCCCTCCTCCACCCCCGCCCCTACCACCTCCTCCTCCGTCCCCACCTCTACCAACACCTCCCCCTCTACCATCACCTCCGCCTTCACACCCCCCCCCCCCCCCCCCCCGCCCTGCTCCCTCCACCCCTCTCTCCCTGGCTGCTCTGCAGACTACTTCCCTCCACCTCGGTGTGTGATTGAGGTGATAAGCACTAATGGATTCAGAGCCCTGGGCACATTTAGAGGAAGAAATGTTTAGAGGGAAAAAGCAAAAAAGAAAAGCAAAAATGTCTAAGATAGCCCCTATTTTTTCACCATCGGTTGACATACTGTCTTAGCCCCTATTAGGATGTTAGCAGGCGTTCCCCCGGTGTCCCCCATCAAATGAACGCTGTCGGGGCATGTATCTCGGTACTTCTTCACTATTATACTCCTTTGTTTATTCATTAATGTATTTTCTTCTTTCTTCCCATTACACCCCTGTTCGAAGGCCTCATCACCAGATATCAGCGTCACCCGTGAACCCTAGTGGAAAAAGTGGAGAAAGAAAAGGCAGATGAAATGTTCACATAGGGTGTGCACAAAGTCGCGATGGTATGGTAAAAAAAAATCATACGCGATTATTTTGACACATATGGCGATGTGTGGTGCCATATGATTCACTAATAGACTATTAGTAGAAATGTGTTGGGGTCTGTACCAAACAAACATGTTTTCTTACATCTGGAGAGAACATTTCAGCTTCGATTAATTGTTCAGCTCTATACACGCACCGGGAAAACACCTCCATGGAGCCTAAAGGTTTGTCTCTGGGTGTGTGAGCGTAGCTGTGTGACTGTATGTTTGTACGTATAAAGTCAAACGCAGGCCATTAACGTGAGGGGAACAAGGAGATGGACGCAGATAACCTGCCTTGCCTAGAGGCTATAGGGCAGTAGCACCAGCAGGAACAGAAGGAAGTGTGTGTATTAAATGTGTGTGTGTGTGTGTGTGTGTGTGTGTGCGCGTTGAGTCAGTGTGCGAATTGAGTCAGGGTGTGTGCGAGTGTATGTGTTGAGTGTGTGTGCGAGAGTTGAGTGTGTGTGTTGGGTGGGGGATGCAACAAATAGCTGTGATAATCCCTGACATGTTGCTGCCAACACTCCTTGCAACAATAGCATTTGAGCTAAGGAATGCTAAATATCACTATCTGGCTATCACTGTGTAGCACTAATCCACCCTCTCTGTGGGGTTGGGTCTCTTTTCTTTCCTCCTTTATTCCCGCTGGCAGGTGGGCTGAACTCTCTGTTCGCTTGTGTCTTATTCCGACGAGGATAAACTACATTAAACCAATATGGGGGGAAAAAAACCCTGAGAATCAATCTTTGGCTTCCTCTCACGTTAATCTTTCCACTTCTTCATTTAAAAAAAAAAGAAAAGCGCCATAGGGGAAATATTGCAGTATTACACATGCGGTACTACGGTTTTTCCTCATTTTGCGACCTTATCGTGATGGGGTAAAGCGTGCATAGCCCAGAGAATCCTGAAAAGCTATATTATACAGCTTTGTATTCGCAAACTCCCAGCAGGCATTGCCACGCTACGGTGCGTCCAGATAAGCTCTTATCGGCGCAGCTGTCCATCGCAGACGTGCACACGTGTGACTCAGCTGCCGCCGTACGTGCAACTGCAACCTGAAGCATTTTCTCTTCTTTTGTTTGTCGTTTCGCTTCGACTGCTTTAAGCATTAGGCTACTCCGATAAAAAACCCCATTTAACAACCCCCCCCCCCCCTTTTTTTTCTTTATTTTTCCAAGCCCTCAAACTAAAACAAGCCAACTTTTACAAATGCTTTGTGAAGGTACAGCTTAAAGAGCAATAACGTTCAAAGGTTCATACAAAGAAAACTAAAAGAAAAAACAAATGCTACGAACGCAAGGCGAACACAGAAGATGTGACTTTAGCGATAAAAGACACAAATGCTGTTGTTCATGATAATTGCTAATGCTGCGGTGAGACGCTTGAGTCTCTCCCTGACCCGACCTAAGC
>JAOPHQ010006556.1:0-255000 GCA_030340625.1 Merluccius polli
CCCCCCCCCCCCCCCCCCCCCCCCCCCCCCCCCCCCCCCCCCCCCCCCCCCCCGGCGACAATCGCGCACAATCATGAACCTTGACTATCGATCTAGAAACTTAATTTCCTCATCTTGATTGCCTACTTACAAAAAAACTAGGGGGAAATGGTCCAATGACGAAGAAGAAGGTCAAAAAATCAAAGTTTCGCGTGGGTACCGTTTTTTTTGGACTCAGCACCCTTGAAATATGTAAGGTAGGCCGGTTCCCGACTTGTACCCATAAATGCTCCTCACTTCTTATAGAAGGCCTTTTTTTCTGAAATCCGTCTAGACCAGGGGTCGGCAACCCGCAGCTCTGGAGCCGCATGCGGCTCTTTAGCGCAGCCCTAGTGGCTCCCTGAAGCTTTTTCAAAAATGTTTGAAAATGGAAAAAGATGGGAGAGAGAAATATATTTTTTGTTTTAATATGGTTTCTGTAGGAAAACAAACATGACACAAACATTATTAACGTTTTTCAATGCTGTAAAAATGTGTAGAATAAATATTAAATTTCAACATTTCTGTCAACGAAGATTTACGTCATAGCCTGCGACACACGTTTCTATCAGTAAGGCGGGATGCCAGGCAGGTGGCTGTTGTAAACAAACCGGCGGCTGTGTGATGGGCCATGGATCCCAAAGGGAAAAAGAGAAAAATAACTGAGGAGAACAGAGGATTCAACGTTTCTTGGACCGGGCAATAGTAACACACCGCGGACCTACGACCGACGGGTGGGTTCGCGCAATAGTAACACACCGCGGACCTACGGCCGACGGGGGGGGGGCGCGCGCGATTGTAACACTCCGGCCGACGGCGGGGGGGTGGTGGTGCGCGCAATAGTAACACACCGCGGACCTACGACCGGCGGGGGGGGGGGGGGGCGCGGTGTGTTACTATTGCGCTCTCAAAAAGGAGGACAAATACGCGCCCGGCTTGATGCTGCGCCGGACGCCGGACAGGGCTGAAAAACCGGACAGTCCGGCGCAAATACGCGCCTCCTTTTTGAACCCGCGCCCCGCCCCACCGGTTGAGAACCACTGCTACAGGATGCACTGCAGGAAAAATAAACATTTAATCATGAAGGCTCATTATGTATTTGTAGTTAACTTAGTCATTTCTATAGTAGGCTAATATAGCTACTATAGATACATACAGCATGTGTTGCCTTCAATATAAGGCTTCTATAAGGCTTTTATTTTTTTGCGGCTCCAGACATATTTGTTTTTTGTTTTTTTGGTCCAATATGGCTCTTTCAACATTTTGGGTTGCCGACCCCTGGTCTAGACTAATATGTGTAAAGGTGCAAGGACAGACTTATAGGCTTAAAGCTGGTATAGTTAAGGAGTTGAGCCATTCAGTTGTTTTAGGTCAGGATGTCGGAATGTTGCCTGAACTGGTGCAGTCTACTCAGCTAGGGCTGGACGATTATGGAAAAAATAATAATCACGATTATTTTGATTGATATTGAAATCACGATTAATAAACACGATTATTCATCGATTTCAAAAAAAGTGTTTATTGCACCACCATAACTCAACTTTAAATATAACTTTTAGAAAAACAACCAGTAATAAATTAGTAACAAGTAAAAAAAATAATATATAAAAATAATAGCTCCCAAGCTGTCGCGCGACAATGTAATGTCACAGGAGCGCCATAGGTGGCCGCGACAGTAGTAGCAGTCTTCTCCTGAACAGAGGTGGCGCCACTGAGGAAAGGCGACCAACTTTGCTATTTCTACACACTAGAAGAAGAGATATACTAATACTGGTACCCATAGACATCGCCTATGCTGGTACCCCTATGTCTTTAATTTCTTACACATCATTAGATATTCAGTTAAGGTTTAGTTCACCGGGATGTCTCTCACTATACAGCATTATGTCTATTATTTTACATTGCTGTTATTCTACATCACTGCCACACCTGGTCAGCCATCAACATTCCTGTATTGCAGCAGTTCTCATGAATAGTGTTTGTAAGCATCTATCTTAATAACTTAATGATTATTTTATATAATTGTATTTTATAACTTACTGCCGCTTTGAGATAGTTTTTCAGCCACGTAATTTCACTCGTCTTTGACCACAACAGTAGACAGCACTTACGTAAAACCACGGTTTATTAGCGAAAAAATATAGGCCTACACCACACAATAAAATAGAACATATAAAGGAAGAAGCCAAAATAGAACGCTACGGAATGATAGCGCTGCAGCGCGCCGCTGCTGGGACGCTGCTGAGACGTTCCGCGGCGGCCCGGTGGAAATGCTTTCATTGATTAGAGTGGCAGCGATCAGCAGCGGTGACCGCAGTGCAGTGGCACCGATCAGCAGCGGTGACCGCGGCGCACGGCCCCAGTGGAAATGAGCAGGCGCATTAAAATGTGCCTTCGAACTCGTCCGTGTTTCTGTTTCCGCTCTGTCGCGCGCTGCTGAAAAAAAGAGAGGTGCGCGACACGGCGCGACCGGGCTAAAATCCTGTCGCGCCGGCGAGATCTACGTCATTTTGACGTCACATTGTCGCGCGACAGCTTGGGAACGGCGAGTATACTGCGGCCTTAATTTGCACGGAGGCACATAGTGTTTTCATGATCGTCAGAAGCCAAAATCGAAATCGTGATCAAATTTCGATTAATCATCCAGCCCTATACTCAGCCTGTGAGTATGGTTGCTACGAGAGCTCAGACTAAGGGGCGTTAGCTGATGAGTCAGACACCCAGACACTTTGGGATGTCATGCCGTTTAGTCAAGAAGAGATTAGTCCCCCTGAGAGAGTCAGGGAGCCAAAGAGTCGCAGTTGTTACGAATAAATAACAGCACATGTATCAACAGGCTGTAATATCCTCACATAGCCACAAGGGAACTGAAACAAATATATAAGCTGTATTAACCGCACCTGGCCACCAGATGGCAGCAAATAATACACTGGGGGCGGGCGCTCAACACTAGCCAATCAGAGCACATTACACGTCATAGAGGCCACGCCTGCCCAGGTACTATCGAGCGCACACAAGCAGGAGAGGGTAGAAACTCTATAGGCAGCATATCGATTAGATATCCAGTCGCTCCACGCATGAATTATACAATTTCTCTCCATTTGCTTCATAGATAATAGACCAAAACCTAAACAAATAGTGAGTTAAAAGCGATCCTGTGTCGGCGGCCTTCTTCCTCAAAGAACATCACAACACAGTCAGCGCAGACGGGAGAAGCTATTGGGCACAGTGTGGGGTTTGTGTCCCGGGGAAGAAGGCTGCCGACAACAGGAACGCTTATAACTCACTTTATTTGTTTAGGTTTAAGTTATTTAACTATGAACCAGAAGGAGAAGTATTATATGTATATCACGCCGCGTGGAGAACCCCAAGCGTTGCATCCTCAGTCGCTTTGCTTCCTTCCTATGCGCTGCCTGGGGTGTTCTGACTTCAGCCGGCGACTTCCGCCGGTAGTCACTGGGCAGGAGGCGTGGCCTCCATGACGCACAATGGCTAGCGTTAAGCGCCGCCCCCAGTATATTGTTTGCCGCCATCATGTGTTGAGGTGCAGTTACTACAACTTGTATATTTATTTCTACTCCTGGTGTAGCTATGTGTAGCTGCTGATACATGTTTATTATTAATCCGCAACAGTCCCTCCTTGGTCATCACTGATGACCATACTACAAATTAATAATGCAATGTATCATGTAAGGTCTAAAAATAGTGAGTATAAATTCAAGCGAAAAGAAAAACATCAACAGCACCAATCGACTTAGTTCGGGAAAACCCCTTCTAGACAGTAGGAAAACCTGTCGCATCTCTAAATTGGATGGCATTCACCTTGGTGTGTCTCAAAGAATACATGGGCCGTAGCCAACAGTAGACAAATTATCATCACATCATACAAACAATATATCATACCATCATCACAGTATCCTGAGGACAGAAAGGCATAGTAGTTAATGCATTGTAATTTCCCTATATGAAATCCCTTCTAATACTTATATGCATGTATAACCAAAATCGAATACCTCCAGGTATAAGAACAGAGATTACCGTGTTAGCAGCTCTGGCTAACACAGAAGAGACATTATCGTGTTAGCAGCTCTGGCTAACACAGAAGAGACATTAGCGTGTTAGTTAGCAGTAACCCTATATAGATCTAAAAAACGCCCTGTAGACTAGCATGCAATTGCTCAGATGGTTTCCATGCACGCAGGTTACTCAAAGATCATCACAGTGTTATCCCCCGTATCTGTAGCCAACCTCAAGTCGGACAGTTCATGATTGAATGCACATCTTGTGATCCATAGGCAAGGCCCACACGTCTAGGTTACTAACACGTACCCATGTGTGCCTTCCCCACGGATCCACTCATCACCAATAGTCAGAACATATTCCAGTAGCATCAAAGAAATTCATCCGTCTCATTATCAAAGCAATCATGGGAAAACAGCATAACACATTCCGAACTTATAATGCATTGTATTGACAACTGTGAAGCATACTGTGTGTTTAATAATTCAACATTCAAGTAAAACAGGTGCCATGTCCTTCTAGACACAGGTGCCGAACTCCAGGAAATCAGGTACCACAGCCTGATCAAGTCGGGGCGCTCCACTGTCCCCTGCACACTCTCGGGTACACCTGGTCACCTTTCTCCACCCTGGTTGGTGGTCCATCCTTTGGCTCTGCACTCTGTTTCTCGGAAATGTCAGTTTCTTGAATGTCCCGTTCACTCTTTCCACCATTCCCAGTGAATGTAACATAACCGCTTGTTTGATGAGTAACTGCTGCACCACCCGGTGTTGGCACTGTAGTTTTGACACAGCAGTGGAAAGAGCTAACAAGTTAAGGTATTAAACACAGCATAACAGCATTAGGCGTTGGCGTAGTAATTCCCAATTTTCTATGTCAATAAACTATTTAGCTTATGCATTAGATCCTTTCCCAACAGATTGCTGAAGTATTTCCCAATGATTACTTTAACCTGGTCCTTGCAAATGTTTAAAGAACATATGTCTGACTTATGCAAATTCAACACTTAAACAAATAAAACGAAAAAAAAAACAAAAAACAAAAAATCTGATTGCACAAATATTCCCCCCTTGTAAATAAAATGCAAAAATATTTCCCTCCTTGAAAATAAAATACTCTTGAAAATAAAATGCAACAATAGTCCCTCCTTGAAATAAAATACACTACTTAAAATAAAATGCACTACTTATTCCCCCCTCGTGACTTTGAAAAAGTCACGCAAAATTAACACAAAGTTAAGCATGTTGCATTAATTCTTCCCGCTTGTATTGACCTTTATATATTGATGATATCATAAAATATATGTACATGACAGTGATTCTGGGTCCTAGTTTATCAAGCTTTTGGAACAACTATTTTAGTCTTCTAGCGTTACCTTTGGATCTTATGCCCACATTATTTTATTTACTCTTAGACTAGGTAAACTTATTCAATTGTTCTAATAAGGCCAAATTCATGAGCTAGTCTCACCCCACCGGAAAGAACTCTTCCCAGTTACCCTTTCAGCAGCTGAAGAGAGGTCTGTCCAGGTTGGGTTACCATCATCCAGTCGATAACCACCTCTAGGAGATGAAAAAAGATTATCATGACGGTAGAGAAGATCTCACCCCCCATCAGGATGAAGCACTTCTCTGCAATCCAGTCACTGCCAATGCACAACAAATCATAATTATAGAGTGTTAACATCTTTCAACATCAATCGCTTGTGAATAATCAATCATTAAAAGAATCAAAAGAAAATTAAAAATATAGTGTATAAAAACACATCACATTCAGATAAGACTGTCAGCCATGTTGCCTCCTAATATGAAACTTATCAACCGCTGTTAACCGGAAGCAATGTTCCTGCTGTTCATGTTGTGTATGCAGTCCATTTCAATGTCCAAATATGAGTCTCTGAGTCCATTTAGGGCAGGAACCCCAGATCAACTGTACTCTCTCTAATGGACCCCCCTCCATTGTCCTGGGGGAAGAGAGACCAGAACCAACCAGTATCTTTGCAGAAAACCATCTAACACAATACAACAAACAATATGTAGACAGTGGTTTCTTATTATGTAATTATAGATCAGGCATGTCTTAATCCTATATGGTCTTATATCATTACTAATCTAAGTAGTTCAAACCATATGTGAAAGTTATATCAAAACAAACTTGCATACAATGGTGAGTCAAACAATAGGTAAATATGGTGAGTGAAGTTAAAATTGAATATATATGTATCCACACACAATCATTGAATAGTTTTGCTTACTAAAAATGGATATGGCTCAAATAAACCAACCTCAATTTCCTCATTGTCATCGCCCAAGTCACCTCTAATAATCAAATGGCACCTGTGTGTGTGTCCCAGGTGAAAACCCTCTGGTCCATCTAAGAATCATAGCCTCAGCAACGGTCAGCATCATTGAGCAAAAACAAAACATCGTACATAAAAACAAGACAATGGACACCACATTATGGAGGTAAACTGAGCAACCCAAAAATTGACTGGATTAATTGATACACCCCTACACTGTGTATCAGGTTATGACTCTACCACACTCCCATATCGTCGCTTGAGGCGGGAGCAAAGTCCCTGGACTGTTAGTCCCCAGCGCTGGTTGACCCCTGGACTACTGTGGACGAGTGGTAGAGGAGATAACTTCTGATTTAAATGAAACTATCAGCTAGGGCCGTATTATGCCCATCAACCATCTTATGTACAAAGACTCATGAGGGGGTACCAGGGGTTCGGGGTTTCATGTGACGTGACTGAGCTGTTGGTCTGCTATTTGTCCTATAAAGCACAAAACACTCACACAAACAGTTAAAAGTATAAAACAAATACACAAAGAAAACAAATAAACAGGAAACAAAACAAATAACAGACATATATACATAGTTGACCTGATCTTTAACCGTCCTAATATTCGCATCGCTTTCTTCATTATGTTTCATGTCTATTATTATTATTATTATTATCATTAACATCATTATTATTATTACCACTACTATTATAACTATAATGCCTCCCTCTATCTCTTGACCACGTTTCTTCCTTTCCCTTTTCACTTTCTCTGACTTTTCTTTCACTTTCTCTGACTTTTCTTTCACTTTCTCTGACTTTTCTTACGCTTATCTCTCCTTCTATCCTTCTATTTACTTCCCTCTGTCTTTCTAAATAAATCCTTTTGTTTTAAGAATCACCACTTACTGTCCCCATCTCATTGTGTCCTGTCCAACTTCCCTTTCCTCCTTTGTTAACCTTATAATTTCTTATCATTAATAAAAACAAAAAGAGGTGTTCATGATCTTTCTTTGGAAGGGGCATGGAGGTCCCCTCCTTCTCTTAAGGGTAAAGGAAAGAATAAAACAAAGAGTTAATGTCAATTTTAACACCTTCCTATTACTGACAAGTTGATGCTTATGAATAATCAGTTTTTACACAACAACACTTTTTATCGCAGTAATGACATCTGTTAACATAGTTATTTATAAATGTATACGTCTAGATAATAACATTAAACCGAATTATTGTATTGGGCTCCATTCTGCCTTCTCCCCTTGCATTCTAGGAGTGCACAACTTCATTCACACTCCATTCACACTTGCAAACGCAGACTGGCAAACGCCATTCCTTTGTCCCCTTCTTCATGGTCAGTCGTCGGGGGAGGGGGAGGGGGAAAGTCTGGGTAGTCTGGGTGGGGGTAGGGGTGGTCGAGGGGTAGGGGGTCTTGGGGGCCATTTTGGGGACTCCCAAAATGGCTGACAGGGATTTGTAATCTATGCTCCCTGCTGTGTTACTAGGCCTACCAGTTAATATTGTGTATATGCCCAACTATGTGTGTGCCCATATGTACAAGTGCTCCAACTCCACTTGCACTGTTAGGTATATGTCTATAGGTTAGATAGATGAGTTTACTGTCTCTCCCTAGACTTAGCATAGCCATTAGCCTCCACTTGGGCCAAATGGCTAGGAACACAAGAATGTTACCATCCCCCCTGGAACAATGAGCCATAAACCACCCCCCGTGGTGGGCTATCTTCAGTTCTAAATACCTAGCATATCCGCTAGGCCCTCGTGTTAGCTTATGTGGCTAATGCTACCATGCTTCTGTTAAGAACAAAGACCCATATGAGATAACCCACGTGTTGGGCTATCGTCAGTTACATGTACCATATTCTGCAGACAAAGCTAAGATGCACCCTAGCAAAGTTAGCAAGCGTTAGCACATACAGGATTATGTACACAAACGTGGGTTATTGTGTTTCATGCAAGTTAGCGTAGTTCTTTGAGAATGCAGTGTTAGTAACAATGTTAGTAGCGATCTGTACCCTATCGATCTCCGTTTTCCACTCTCCTATACTCTAGGGGTTATGCCCCAAATTTATATTCCCAGTTTTGTACTGAGTTTTAATTTTTTTATTATTATTTTTTATTTTTTATTTTTATTTTTTTTTATACTCTAAAGCTCCGTGCCGAGTTTTTTATATTCCCAAGTTTGTACTAAGTTTTAAATTTTATACTCTAAAAGCTCCGCGCCGAGTTTTTATACTCCCAGGTTCCGTACCGAGTTTTAATAATACATACAGTACTGGCCTCTTGGTTCTTCTATTTGTCGTACAATGGCGACTAATATAATTTAATCAATCCCAATTTGAGTATTCAGCGCCTGTTCATTTTACGTCGGCTTAACTATAACGACTATGGACCGGAGAACCAAAGCTCTACCACAACGTACGCTAGCAGCTCTGTCACCTAATAATCCTATATCTATCTATGTGCAGTTTTAGCCTAAGCAATGGGCACTGCTTACCTCCTGTTATGGCGCCTTGTGGCAGAGCTGCTGAGTCGTACGGTTGCAGTGCGGCCAAAGTTCCAAGGTTCCAAATAAAGCCTCTCTTTCCCCGAATCACGTCGGGAAGTCACCAGAATGTGGGGTTTGTGTCCCGGGGAAGAAGGCTGCCGACAACAGGAACGCTTATAACTCACTTTATTTGTTTAGGTTTAAGTTATTTAGCTATGAACCAGAAGGAGAAGTATTATATGTATATCACGCCGCGTGGAGAACCCCAAGCGTTGCATCCTCAGTCGCTTTGCTTCCTTCCTATGCGCTGCCTGAGGTGTTCTGACTTCAGCCGGCGACTTCCGCCGGTAGTCACTGGGCAGGAGGCGTGGCCTCCATGACGCACAATGGCTAGCGTTAAGCGCCGCCCCCAGTATATTGTTTGCCGCCATCATGTGTTGAGGTGCAGTTACTACAACTTGTATATTTATTTCTACTCCTGGTGTAGCTATGTGTAGCTGCTGATACATGTTTATTATTAATCCGCAACAACAGTTAAAGTTATGTCTAGGGTAGACGACCAAGCTGGTCCCAGTGCGGGGGAGGATGTATGGGATGTCCCGGAGGATTTAAAAGAGCTACAGCAGCAGGATGGGTCCCTTAAAGAGCTGTTTGAGAAGGCTATTGAAGTGGAGGGCGTAAGCACAGGCCGAGCAAAAGCCCTAACTGGGGAATATTACTTTGTGTGGGAGGGCTTGTTATATCATCAACCTGAGGATGACGGTACTGAGCAGCTAGTGGTTCCCGGTAGCTTAAGATCAAGGATCCTGAGCTTGGGTCATGATCTTCTGTGGTCTGGTCACCTGGGTAATGTGAAAACCCTACAAAGGGTAGCCAGCAGATTTTATTGGCCAGGCTTATACTGATGTACATAAACACTGTCGAACATGCCCTACATGTCAACTCTCCAGCAAACACAAGGTTAGGCCTTTTCCACTTCAGCCCCTCCCCATCATAGAGGTGCCATTCACCAGAATAGGGATGGACATTGTTGGACCCCTAGAGCGCACACAGACAGGCCACCAATACATATTGGTAATTTGTGATTACGCCACCCGCTACCCGGAAGCCTTTCCCTTACGTAAGGTCACAGCCAGAACAATTGCCCCTGCACTCCTACAGTTATTCTCCAGAGTAGGGATTCCCCAGGAGATTTTAACTGATCAGGGAACAGTTTTTCTCTCTAACACCCTTAAGCAGGTATATAGGCTGCTAGGTATGAAGGGGATTAGGACCACTCCCTACCACCCCCAGACCGATGGCCTGGTTTAGCGGTACAACCAGACCCTGAAAGGAATGCTGAGGAAGTTTGTGGCTGCTAATGGCAAGGACTGGGACCGGTGGCTTCCCTACCTGATGTTTGCCTACCAGGAGGTTCCCCAAGCCTCTACAGGGTTCTTACCTTTCGAACTCCTGTATGGCAGGTGGGTCCGGGGACCTCTTGATCTCCTCAGAGATGCCTGGGAGTCACCAAAGTCTACCACCACCAACATCCTCACCTACGTCATAGCCATGCGGGAGAAGATGGAAGAGATGGCCAGCCTAGTCCGGGACAACCTTCAGGACGCCCAGGACACCCAGACCCAGTGGTATGACAAATCAGCAAGGCAGCGGACCTTCCAGCCCGGCCAGAGAGTTCTTCTGCTCCTGCCTACAGAGGAGAACAAGTTGCTGGCCAAATGGCAGGGACCCTACCACGTCAGCAGGAAGTTGGGGCCCACAACCTACAAGCTGGAAATGCCTGACAAGAGGAAGCAGCGGCAGGCGTTCCATGTGAACCTATTGAAAGAGTGGCATGAGAGGGAGATGCCGCAGAGTCAGCAGCTGCTGGTGCAGGCCGTAAGAGAGGAGGAAGACACCCCAGAGCAGTTCTTCCCAATGGACCGTCCAGCTGGGGAGCTGGACTGTTCCCACCTTACCTCACAACAGCAACTGGAGTTGCGGGCCATCATCCCTGATGGTCTGTTCAGTGAACAGCCCGGGAACACTACCCTGGCTGAACATCCCATCCGCCTAAAAGACTTCACTCCGGTCCGACAGCGGATGTACCGGGTCCCGGAGCATCTGCTACCTGCTCTCCAGGAGGAGCTGCAGGTGATGCAGAGGCTGGGTGTGATTGAACGGTCCAGTAGTGCCTGGAGTAGCCCGGTGGTCATGGTGCCAAAGAAGGTCAGCAGCATGCGTTTTTGCATTGACTTCCGCCGGGTCAATGCTCAATCGCACTTTGAGACTGGAGGACCTCATTGAGAGTGTGGGGAAGGCGCATTTTATCTCCACCCTGGATCTTAGCAAAGGCTACTGGCAGGTTCCTCTGGCTAAGGAGGCCAGACCCTACTCAGCCTTCAGAACACCCCATGGACTGTTCCAGTTTACAGTGATGCCCTTTGGCCTGCATGGGGCGCCAGCCACCTTCCAGTGGTTAATGGACCGTGTATTGGAGGGGACTGGTGCCTTCGCAGGGGCATACCTGGACGACATTGTTGTCTATAGCACCACCTGGGGAAAGCACTTGCAGCATCTTGCTGAGGTGTTCAAGCGCATCCATCAGGCGGGGCTGACTGTCCAGCCAAAGAAGTGTGCCTTCACTCAGCAGGAGGTGTGCTACCTGGGGCATGTTGTTGGGTGTGGGGTGATCCGGCCTCAGAGGGACAAGATTGAGGCCATCCACAACTGTCCACCACCCCAGACAAAAAAGGATATCCGGTCCTTCTTGGGGTTAGCTGGGTGGTACCGGCGCTTTGTGCCTAACTTTGCCACCAGAGCAGCACCACTCACAGACCTGACTAGGAAGTCGGGGTCTGTGAATGTCCCACACACGCATTCACACATCTGGTAATGACGCACAGTGCCGGCAACCGCGTCGCATCATTAAACAATCACCCACTACACAACCTTTCTATTACTTACCTGCATCTTACATCCTAGCAATCGGCTAGGTACCCGCCGATCTGCTCCATAACCCATTCTCTGCCGTTAATTCATACATATTGCACAACATAAACAAACACTGACAGCCCTCACTCACTTCCTGGTCCCCCAATCAGTTCGAACCCCAGGCAACCCAAGCACCTGGAGACCACTTGAATGTCTGATTGGGATGCGGGAAGATGACTCTTTGAAGGGGGGGGAAACGTTATTTTCTGTGATTCATTATTATGGTATTTTACATTACAATCATGAAGCTCATCATCAGCCTATGACAGCTTATGGAATGAGTAATGGAATACATGTACAAAACGTAGTTGACGGTTGTTTAATGTGACTGTAGTTTTGTACATGGGCCTGTGAACCCCCATGGTACTTGGTATCGCCCAAGTTAGTTAATTGGTGGGCTGTATTTAAGCCTGGTTGTTTCTGCATTCTGGTGGTCTGGGAGGTAGAGAGAGGCTGCTGGAGACCACTTGTTGTGAGGCCGGTCAATGTATTAGGTGTAGATATTTGGCAACTTTTGCTTTATTTTGCCGTTACCTTGTTTACTCATTGTGAATACAATATTCACCATCAAGCATGAAAACCTCTGGTGATGACTCGATTCTTGTGGCCTACCTAAAACCATCAGTGTGTCCTAAACGCTACATCCCAAAGTGGGAGTGAGTCGCGAGGCTCATTCTCACAATAACATATTGGAAATCGTAGTGCAATAAGTAGTCAACTAATAAAACTTGGGACGAATATGCATGATGTTCTTGACATAGACAATTACATTTCGTTTTTGATTAAGGAATGAACTTGGAGGCACAACATGTGTCTGAGGAGAGTGAAGCAGTTGTGTCTGAGGCAAGTGTGTCAGGCACCAGCAGTCCAGGAGAGGAGACAGTGTTTTCAATTGAGCACACAAAGTTCTTAATTGAGCTTATGAGGCATGTAATAGATATGATAAGATATGATAAGATAAGATAATAGATAAGATTATACAGAGAAGTTTCCATCTGAAAGGTCTATTGTTATTTTTTATTTGTTTTTGGTATCTGATCTTATCAACTACTTAATACACTTTCTAATTGTTTCAATGTCTTTCCTCTCACAGGGAGCACCTAGAGTCAGATGGGGCTGAGCTCCCGCAGAGCCTGGCTGAACTAAATAATAGAATAAAAAGAGGAAAGGGGGCAAAAAAAAGATTGTGGGAGGAGGTGGCGGGAAAAGAGAAAAATTTAATTTAACATTTTGTCCAGGGAGGGTTAATAATAATAATAATAATAATAATAATAATAATAATAATACATTTATTTTATATGGCGCCTTTCAGGGCACTCAAGGTCGCCTAACAAGCATAGAAACAAGTCAAAAACAATTAAACCAAATTAAAACAAATTTTAAAAAGGCACAGAGCTTGCAGCAGATTTCTAGTCCATGTGTGAGTATGCCTGCCTAAATAAATGTGTTTTGAGGAGGGATTTGAAGGTGAGAGGTGAGTCCATATTTCTAATGTCCGGGGGAAGGCTGTTCCAGAGGCGTGGGGCGGAGCGGCTGAAGGCTTGTGCCCCCATGGTGGACAGACGAGCTGGGGGGACGTGTAGGTTGATGGAGGAGGCGGATCTGAGTGACCGGGTGGGAGTATTGATGGTCAGACAGATATGGGGGGGCAAGGTTATGTATGGCATTGAATGTATTGAGGAGGATCTTGTATTCAATATGGTGTTTAATAGGGAGCCAGTGAAGTTGGTGTAGGACGGGGGTGATGTGACAGATGGCAGGGGTTTTGGTGATAATACGGGCAGCAGCGTTTTGGACCAGTTGGAGTTTATGGAGGAGTTTGAGGGGGAGACCAAACAGAGTGACGGGCGGAGGCGGTATTTCGAAGGTGAAAGTAGACGGACCGGATGGAGTTGTTGATATGGGTATGGAATGATAGGGTGCTGTCGAGGACGACACCCAGACTCTTAATCTGAGGGGAGGGGGAAACTGAGGAGTTGTCAATAGAGAGGGTGAAACTGGGTTGCTTGGTGAGTGTGGATTTGGAGCCAATGAGGGCTATCTCGGTTTTGTTACTGTTAAGTTTGAGAAAGTGGGAGGGGAACCAGGATTTGATTTCCTGTAGGCAGGCACAGAGGGAAGAGGGTGGGAAGGTAGATGAGGGTTTGGAGGAGACATAGAGCTGGGTGTTGTCCGCCTAACAGTGAAAATTAATGTTATGTTTACGGAATATTTGACCGAGCGGGAGGAGGTAGATGATGAATAGGATGGGGCCAAGGACAGAGCCCTGGGGAACACCAGAGGAGAGGGGGGAGGTATGGGATGAGAATGATTTTAACTGAATGAATTGAGTACGGCCAAAGAGATATGAATGGAACCAGTCTAGGGGTGTGTCGGATATACCAATGGAGGCTAGTCGGTCGAGGAGGATGGAGTGGGAAATGGTGTCAAAGGCTGCGGTCAGATCGAGGAGGATGAGAATGGATAAATGTCCAGAGTCAGCTGCCATCAAGAGGTCGTTAGTGATTTTTATGAGTGCTTGTGAACGGCCTGCGCAGCTAGCCCACAATACCGGATGTGGGCGTGGTGTTTGAGGTGGAAAGAATGTGGATGAGAAGAGTTTTGACGTTTCAAACTGAAAGGTTTTATTTTTCCATTGAAGTCGCCATTTGCATTTTGAATTGCATTAAAGAAACAAAAATACTTGCCAAACAAAAATAAATTCACATTTCAAAACATGTGGAAAAGCACTCAACCTCACAGCAGGAGAGCTGACCTTCTCTCCCTGCCCCTCTCAGGGCAACTGCCCTCCCCTCCCTAGCGTGATTGTCGAGGGGGGGGGGGTGGCGGGGGGTGGTGGGCGTTGCGTGATTGTCGGGGGGGGGGGGGCGGGGGTGGTGGGCGTTGCGTGATTGTCGACACGGGGGGGGGGGGGGGGTGCGTGATTGTGATTGTATTTTTATTTACTGTGGTTTGGTTACTGGACAAATCTGCTGACTTTGTTGAATTCCCCTTGCCAAATGTATTAGAATATACTGTATATTGTGACAATGTAGTTTACTAATTTGAACAAACCTGTACATTTAAAGTGTCCTGTACTGCATAGGACTGCTACTTGTCCACTTTGTAATGCACTGCAAGATATATGCAAACATATTCCCTTTATATCATATGGTGCTCATCACTCATTTAACTAGTATAATGTGGAGGTAAACACAGAACTGGTAGATGCTTATACAGGGTCACTGTATATATATATCACGCCGCATAGAAAGTATAGTGGCGGTCAATATCCACTATACGCGAATTATCCGCGTGACATCGCGCCGCCTTCAAGACTCGTTCGTTTAGGAGGCGTGTTGACTAGTGGATCAACTAGCTCCCGTCCGCATTGTGGTAATGAATCACGGCCAATATCCACTATACGCGAATTATCCGCGTGACATCGCGCCGCCTTGAAGACTCGTTCGCTTAGGAGGCGTGTTGACTAGTGGATCAACTAGCTCCCGCCCGCATTGTGGGTGGAGTCTGAGGGAATTTCTCAGTATATCTATTCAGGTGCAATGCATTACTTCTATGATGTTATATCATGGATCGTCGGATGAGAATCATTGCTGTAGTTGTGCTGTACCATCAGAGATGCCAACGCTGTTGGCATTGGTTCTGGGTTCACCCCATTTTGTTGGGCCGCGAGCAGTGTTGGTAATAACGCCGTTAGAGTATAACGGCGTTACTAACGGCGTTACTTTTATCAGTAACGAGTAATCTAATTAATTACTTTTTACCTCGTTGCAACGCCGTTACCGTTACTGAGCATGTGAAGTGGCACGTTACTTAGGGTGGCCAGGGTGACTGTCTGGTTTTTCAAAGCCCTGTCCGGCGTCCGGCGCAGCATCAAGCGGACGCGTATTTGTCCTCCTTTTTGAGACAACCCCGCCGGTCATAGGTCCGCCCGCCGGTCATAGGTCCCCCCCCCACGTCGTAGGTCCGCGGTGTGTTACTATTGCGTTAGAGTGTATTCCTTCCCTAAAATATGAGCAAAAAGCGGCACTGGAGGCTTTTCTCGGAGGAAAAGATGCTTTTGCCCTTCTCCCGACTTGTTTACTTGATGAGCTTGCCTCGACGCTCTGTTATCACGTCATACGCTTCGTTGATCTGATTGGTTGATTTGGCCCGTCAATCACCAACATAGGCAGATGGTGTATCCAATCAGCAACCAGTATTTTCGCCCCCTCCCAAAGGCTCTCCAACGGAACAATTCCAGATGGAAATGCTGAGCCAACGCGAATCATTCCATCTGGCGGAGTCAGGTTACCCACCCCACCCCCCCCCCCCCCCCCCCCGTCGGCCGGAGTGTTACAATTGCGCGCGCCCCCTCCCCCCCCCCGTCGGCCGTAGGTCCGCGGTGTATTACTATTGCGCCCCCCCCGTCGACCGTAGATCCGAGGTGTGCACTCCCACCCCCCCCCCCCCCCCCCCCCCCTACTACAATTTGGTTGAATGAAGCGCAAGGTGTTTTGGCCACACATCTGCTGCACAGCAACCCAGTCGCCAAAAGAATACGTTGACGGTGTACGTCTGCGTGAACACTGGATTACGTCGCATTTCAACGTAAAATAGCGTGTTGTACTGACAGTATCCACGCGTGGCACTGTGGAGGCGCCTGAAGAAAGCACAGCCAACAAGGACATTTCATGGTTATAAAAAATACATAAATTGCTGGTTATAAAATACATAAATTAGAATTATTTGGAGACTTCCCATCGCTGAAAGTACGGCGAAAGCATGGGCGTCACCATAATATAATTGGGCCCACCCTTGCAAAAAAGTCGTTTGGACCCCCCCACATTTGCCATCAAAAATATTAGTGCATGACTGGTCTACTAGTCCAGCGTTCTTTCCATTGCTTCACAATCAAATCCGTTCCACTTTATCAGTAGGGGGAATACCCATATAAATAGAAATCCACTCCGCGTTTTCCTGTTTTTTTAACACACAAACAGCATCACGCACGCATTCAAAACACGCACCGAAGCACGCCTATGTTGAGAGTCGGATCAACGACAGCGGTAGACTTCAGAAACACAGACTGAACGCTGAACACAGTCACTTCAGTCCTCTGTGTATTTGTGTTGTCAGGATACCGATACCAAGTTGAGAATTGCGATTTCGATACTTTTCCTGGACAAGGAGAAACACTCTTGAATAACATTGTTGTGCTTTACCGCGGCGCTGCGGCGGCAGCGTGAAGTGCAAAACCAACACGTTTTCATCCCAACTCGTAATATACCGACGATTTGTCACGCCAGATGTCTGATACTGACGCAAAAGGTACCCTCCCGCGTCTGTGTGACACGATCTGGGGGTTCTCTTGACTTAAACTCGTTCGCGTTGGTAAGAGACGAGCAGAGTCTACAGCGTCCGCTCGCAGAGCAGAGTCTACAGCGTCCGCTCGCAGAGCAGAGTCTACAGCGTCCGCAGTGTACTGTGAAACAATTCACTCCAAAAAGGGTTATGGGTTATGGTTAGGGGTAGGGTTAGGGTTAGGGTTAGGCAGTAGACTCTGCTCGTCTCTTACCACCGCGAACGGGTTTATGAGAACCCCCAGATCGTTTCACACAGAGGAGGCGGTGTGTTACGATCGCGACATCCCCCTGAGAATCGCGGTACTTTTGAAGTATTGGTGCACCGTGCAACACTACTGTGTTTTACACCAGAACATAATAGTAGTCAGTAATTGCAGACCATGCCAGCTCCAAGGAAAATCAATGAAAGAGGAAGATCATTTTAAATCTGAAAACATGGTAAAATGCACCAGAATGCGGGAAATTGCATCTACTTCTTTCAAATTTTTCTGGGGGAGGACCCCCAAACCCCCCGTCAAAATATGTCCCCCCCACTTTCAAAAAGCTGGTGACACCCTTGGGCGAAAGTGACGGTGAGGCAGGGTTGCCAGCTTCACGGTTTTCTCGCCAAATTGGGCTGTTTTGAAAGGGGATCGTGAACACTGGATTACGTCGCATTTCGGTTTTCTCGCCAAATTGGGCTGTTTTGAAAACGGATTGTTCAAAGACGTGGGTCACGGTTTTCTGGGGTACTTTCAAAACCCACCACAGAAACAGTTGGGGTGTAATATGTATTGTATAATCTTTATGAAAGTCAGAACTATTAAACACCAGATGATGGGTGGGGTGGGGCAGTGGACACACACACACACATAATGCATTTCGCTGCTACAACAACAAAAAAATGGAAGAAAAAGTTCCCTCTAATATTATTACTTTCAAAACATTGGCCAAAATGGAACATCTTTTTATTTGGGCTGCTTCTAGGACATTTTGAGTGGATTTTGAACAGTATGTGGGCAGGACGTTTTTTGCAGGACCTGGCAACCCTGTGCCGTTGTCCGAGGTGCTGAAATTATCCGGAACCGATCTGGATCCAGTGTTGTAGTCGAGTCACTATGCCTCGAGTCCGAGACCAGGCTCGAGTCTCCAGTGTCGGAGTCAAGTCGGAGTCATTAAAAAAAAAATCAGAGTCGAGTCCGAGTCGAGTCCACTACTCATACGAGTCAAGTCCAAGTCGAGTCCCTATTGATCCACATCGAGTCCGAGTCAGCACTAAAGCATACATGTTGTTACACTTTTAAAAAAAACATAACTGTTGTGCCGCAGCTCATAGGCGTCCTAATGGCGGCAGCTATGAACTTTCATATGTATTGGACTGTTTTTAACTCACTCTAGTGCTCATAACTATTGTCCTGTCCTCTTAATAATAACTCAGAAATGCAACTCTAGTGTGCTTTATTTGCACATAACCATGTCTTATGAATACCTTATGCTATTCATGATAGAAGACATGGTTATGACCCACGGCGGGTCCGCGGTCCACTAGCGGATCCAACGCGGTGTGCAAGTGGACCGATACGGTCCGTTTCGCGGATAATGGCATATTACTATTATAGCCTAATGACATTAAAAAAAGTCGAGTCCTCGTCTTAATTCTCGAGTCTCTAAATTTAGCTCACAAGTCGGACTCGAGTCCGAGTCCCGGACTCGAGCACTGTCTGGATCCATGGCCAAAAAGACTTGTATGCCCCCCCGCCCCCCCTTTTTTTAATCGAACTTAACTATTCAATAAATACTATGAGAATAAATTCATGCATTATCATTCAACTTGAACATGTGTTTTTACAGTATATAGAGTGGTGGAGGGATGACGTATGTTGGCCAACCCGGAAGTGAGCGTCGCCCTGGGAACCCGGAAGTTAGCATTTCCCTGGGAACCCGGAAGTGAGCGTCGCCCTGGGTTCCCTTGACAACAAGCCAACGGGGTTTTCCATTGGATTTTGGATTATTGCAGAAAATAAGCTTTGTGGCAAACACACGTTTTATTCAGCAAGATCTTTACCAATGAACACTACTTTTATGACTTTTGAAGCAGTTCAGTGGGCAATGTTGCTGCCTGTGTTTTGGTGCTGTAGACTTATGACAGATTTCTGTTATTCATTTTCAGCGATGCATTATCATTCTAATTTCTGAATTAGGCCTCTATGTTAAAGCTCACCTTGGATTATGGCACAAGGGAGTTACATCAATCCTTTGTATAGGTACAAAAATATCATTCCATGGTATATTACATTAAAAGAAGTGATGCGTTTACCAGATGACCTGAAAGCAAGTAGCCAGATCTTAGCCAGGTTTGAGAAATGCATTGACCTTTTTACATAATGCTGTGTACAGCGGCAACATTGAACCATACTGCAGCAAAATGGGATTTCTTGGGATTGCTTTCTGTATCCCATCTGGCATATTGTGATGCAGTGAAAGTATTTCACTTTAAACATGATACACCAAATACTTTTGAAACAATTTTATTTACCTTTACATGCACAGTAACAAAGCAGCCCGTTTTCCCTTGCACCCTGTCTCCGTTCTCTTGCACCCTGTTCTCTTTCACCCTGTCTCCCTGTTCTCTTTCACCCTGTCTCCCTGTCCCCCTGCACCCTGTTCTCTTTCACCCTGTTTCTGTCTTCTTGCACCGTCTCCCTGTTCTCTTACACCCTGTCTCCCTGTCCCCTTGCACCCTGTCTCCCTGTTCTCTTTCACCCTGTCTCCCTGTTCTCTTTCACCCTGTCTCCCTCTCCCTGTTCTCTTTCACCCTGTCCCTGTCTTCTTGCACCCTGTCTCCCTGTTCTCTTACACCCCGTCTCCCTGGCCCCTTGCACCGTCTCCCTGGCCCCTTGCACCGTCTCCCTGTCCCCTTGCACCGTCTCCCTGTCCCCTTGCACCGTCTCCCTGTCCCCTTGCACCGTCTCCCTGGCCCCTTGCACCCTGTCTCTTCCTCAGACTCCATTTCCTCCTCCAGCTGCCGGACACTAGAGTCAACTAGGTGCAATGGCGAGTAACTGCAATGGCTGACTTTGGCTCCCACGTCGGCTCCCATGTTCTTTTACTGTTAAACGAAAAAGTGAAAATTACAGAATGTGACCACACCCACAGAGTACATAGAAAAGTACGGATCCATGATGGATTCTTATACAGTACCTCATCCAACTTGACCTATTTCACCCAATTTAATCTTTTAATTCATGACCTTATATGATTTAAAGACAAACTGGACCATTGTTGTTTTATAGATTTTGGTCTGTTGTTTGTTGTCTGTGGCGCATATTGAATTGGCAATGCAATGGCAACCTACCTAGTTCATGCGTTTTGGTTTTAGACATAAAATAAGTGCCCGTTACAATGAACATCAGAATGAAGCTTTGAGTCCAAAGGACATGGAAATCTACAGTAATAACTTACTTGTTAAAGGTCTCATTCCGCGAGAAACAGTTTAATACTTGTTTTTGTTGAAATACTATAGGTCTCACCGAGTTGCATGTGCGTGCTGCGCGTGAAAACGTTCTTCTACCCCCATTGCCTGTATTTGGCAATGAAAGAACAGAGAAAAAAACACTGAGAAAAATCAGCGGATGAGAAAAGCCCCACGGAGTGACGTCAGTCCGTGAATTAGTATTCATGGCCTCGCCTCCGCTACCGCCCACCGAAAGTCAGGAAGTAGCAGGACTGTGCAACAGCACAGTCGCGATTCTCGACTCGTCTCGCACTAGTTGAATATGGAGCGGAAAAATCCTCACTGCGCACTGGAGGTAGCGTCACAGTGCTGTTAGCCAACCAGAGGCGAGTTCATTAGCATGTCATGCATATTCATGATGAGAGGCGAAATCGTGTCGTTCGCCCCCCCCCCCCCACCTCCCCCACCAAACTAAAACAGCATGAAACAGGCGCGGCAGAGCATTTTTTTAACCAAAACCGGTACTGAGGGTATTTATTAACACTAGAGACCACCGCAAAATTAATGAAAAAACGATGAGATGAGACCTTTAAAGTTAAGGTATGATGACCATTTTAAATAAGCAACAGTACTATCCACACTGAAGTGATGAGGGCCAATAAGGACTATTTCTGCTTTTATCTTAGTGTCTTAGTGTCTGAAAAGGTGATAAGGTGAGGAGTCTCCAGTAGTGCTGTTTGCTCAATGGACTGCTGGACTAAATGTAATGATTCAATGTTATTGTAGATGCATCACAGTAACATTTTAACTGACGTCAAAATAGATGTGGAGCTTGTTCTAGACATTTATCATGATTCATTGATGATGCTCTATTTCCATTTTGAGCACTGGGTTTAAAAACAGTGCCTTTGGTGTAGGCTACTTGACACACTGGTGACCCACTGGCTTAGCAACAGTTTCAAAGTGTTGTAAGGATGAATCATTACAAGTAAAAAAAATCGACTTAACCTGAAGACATTTATTTACTGAATGTTGCAAAAAGGCCACCCGACACTATCAAGCCACCACCATTTGAAAAAGTCCCACGTAGAGACTAACAGAAGAGAACATATCACTCACCATGTCCCACATGGTTGCCATTCCATAAGGACCTGGAAAAAAAACACACCACTTTTGTTTCAGAAAACAACAGGTAACAACTACAATCTACTTCCCAACATTATTCCCCCTGCTTTCAGAAGAGATAAAGCCACAATTGTGTTGTTGAAAAGTGTATTGTTCAAAGACAAGGCCAGTATTCAAAAAGATTCTCAGCATGTGAGTGAGCTGATGTAGGATCAGTTTTGCCATTATTGGTCTTTGGTCTTTGTTTTGAGGGCACTATCCCAAATGCCTGTCACCACACACATGCTACAATCTGTTGCCAGGTGAATTGGGCATGTCCAACATGGAGTTATTTTAATGGCAGAGATGCAAGAGCTTCCCTTCAGCACTGTTGTAAAGAGAGTTGGATTGAGGTTATGTTCCCTTAAGGGCATAACCCACAATCTTGAATTAGTTTATTAATCTAGGAAGAGACTCATTGCAGTAAACTGACAGCTGACTGTGAGATGGCAGCCACACAGCCAATGGGATGTTGGAATGATCCATTACATTACATTTAGCAGACACTTTTATCCAAAGCGACTTACAATTGAGGAAGACAATCAAGTTTCAGTAACATAAGATTTGACATGGTTACTATAGAACATTAAAGACAAAGGCGATTCAACTTCAATAGCATAAGAGTGATCAACATAGCTTCAATAACAGTGAACAGAGTGAACATCATGGCTTCATTATTCAACATGGTTTCAGGTGCTCTCGGAAGAGAAGGGTTTTTAAAGGAGCTATATGTAAGAAATGTACTCAAAGTAATCATAAAATGACCCTAATATGTCAATAGACATTGAGGAATCATGTTAATTTCAAGTATTTATGTCAGACATAATAGTAGTCCAGCCAGAATATTTAATTTCAAACGCAATATTTCTGGGCCAGGAAAACTGTTTTGTTTACGTTTTGTGTTTTGGTCTGTTGCGCCACCTTCTGCCTAGCGTCCAATCGCGAAGTCAGTACTGTGTCGCCATCCGGGTTGCCAGATAGGCTGAGCTGCAGCCATTTACTGTATAAGGAAGGCTGCAGCTACAAATGTTTCGGGTCAGAAATGTCTGACGTTACTAAATGCATTCGTGAACATGTTTACATTGCACTATTAGCCTACCAAATATATTTTAGTTGGGTAATGAAAATGGTCCATGTTTCCACTGGAGTGAACTATTGCAGTATATCTTATGTAAGGATTTCACACCATTGAGGGTGCCATTTACTGCACACCGACTGCAGTGCGGATGATAAAACAGCGGTCAGAGCTGGCGTGTGTGTCCGTTGGGGGCTGCTCTATTCGGACACATTACTATGAAGCCCCGGTGATGGTCTGGATGTGTTGGATGATAATAAAACAGCGGTAACAGCATGTGTGTGTGTCCGAGAGGGCTGCTCTCCTCGGACACATTACTATGAAGCCCCGGTGATGGTCTGGGAGTGTGGATGATAATAAAACAGCGGTAACATCATGTGTGTGTGTCCGAGAGGGCTGCTCTCCTCGGACACATTACTATGAAGCCCCGGTGACGGTGATGCAGTTGGTCAATATTATCAGGGATCTATGCAAGGCAAGTGTATTTGTATAGCACACTTCATACACAGAGGCAATTCTATGTTCTTTACCTAAATAAACAGTATGTAAAACACTTGTCATGGTTGCTCCTTCTAGTAGACGCAGTGTTGTGTTGAGTAATCCGGGAACGGGGAATCTGGCAACCGCTACTCTGGGGGGGGAGGGGGAGGGAGTACCACGCTGTACAGTATTTACAACGTGGTTGCAATAACAGTTTTGGCCAGAGAGGACGCAATCCTACATATAGGTCCTTTAAGAGCTTCTTGAAGACAGAGAGGGACGCCCCTGCTCTTGTAGCAACTGGTAGCTTGTTCCACCATTGGGGAACTGCAGATGCGAATGATCTCGACTGAGATCGCCTTGTGTTTAAGGAGGGCGAGGCCAGTCGGTGCTGTTGTGATGAGCGCAACGCCCGGGCAGGGGTGTAAGCCATTATAATTGAGTTTAGGTAGGTAGGTGCAGACCCTGAAATCACTCTGTAGGCAAGAGACAGTGACTTGTGTTTGATTCGGGCAGCCACCGGTAGCCAGTGTAGGTCAGTGAGCAGAGGTGTGACGTGTGCTCTTTTGGGTTGCTTAAAGACCAAACGCGCCGCCGCGTTCTGGACTTTTTGCAGTGGTTTTATCGAGCAAGCTGGTAGGCCAGCTAGGAGGGCATTGCAGTAGTCGAGGCGGGATGTGACCATGGCCTGTACCAGGAGTTGGGTAGCATATTGGTTCAGGTACGGTCTGATTTTCCGTATGTTGTAGAGTGCAAAGCGGCACGACCTGGCAATCGAGGCGATATGGTCCTTGAAGGATAGCTGTTCATCAATCATGACACCCAGGTTTTTCACCATCCTGGTGGGAGCAACCGTAGTAGAGGCAAAGTTTAGGTTGATGTTGTGTTTGATTGAGTGCTGGGCTGGGATAACCAGGAGTTCAGTCTTGGACAGGTTAAGTTGAAGGTGGTGATCCTTCATCCAGACAGATAGGTTGGAGAGGCATGCCGAGATTCATGCTGAGACGGTAGGGTCGTCTGGCTGAAATGACAGATACAGCTGCGTGTCATCTGCATAGCAGTGGTACGAGAAGCCATGAGAGCGGATGATCTGGCCCAGTGAAGTAGTGTACATGGCGAAGAGAAGAGGCCCCAGTACCGAACCTTGGGGGACCCCTGTACCGAGGCTTTGGGACGAGGATGTATGTCCCTGCCATGACACCATGAAGGAGCGCTCGGAGAGGTAGGATCGGAACCAAGATAGTGATGTGCCCGAGATGCCCATGTTTGAGAGTATAGATAGTAGAATGCTGTGGTTGACCGTATCGAAGGCAGCTGATAGGTCTAGAAGGATCAGTACGGAGGACTGGCCCGCAGCTCTAGCTGTTCTTAGAGCTTCTGTTACAGACAGCAGAGCTGTTTCCGTGGAGTGGCTGCTTTTGAATCCAGACTGGTTCCTGTTGAGCAGCTCGTTCTGAGTGAGGAAGTCGGTGACTTGTTTTGAGACCGCCCTTTCTATAGTCTTAGAAAGGGGAGGAGAGACACCGGTCTGTAATTCTCAACCTGGGCAGGGTTGAGTGAGGGTTTTTTAAGAAGCGGCATAACCCTTGCCTGTTTGAAGGCGGACGGAAAGATCCCAGAGGCAAGTGAAGCGTTTATCACACATGTGATTGATGGCACCACAGTGGGGGCTATGGCTTGTAGGAGTTTTGTAGGAATTGGGTCCAGTGGACAGGTAGTAGGACGGCTACCAATGAGTAGTTTTGATACCTCGCTCTCAGTGAGAGGAGTAAATGAGGCGAGAGATACGCCATTGACCGGGGGCGGAGCTGGGCTGGGTTTTGATGGGCTTCGATGGCTGGGCTTCGATGGGCTTCGATGGGCTTCGATGGCTGGGCGGGTCACAGAATGTTTTGCTGATCGTAGCTAGTTTTTCAGTGAAGAATGAAGCAAAGTTGTCAGCTGAGAGGTTTGTAGCAGGCGGAGGCGGATTGAGCAGTGTTTCGAAGGTGGAAAATAATTTCCGTGAGTCAGTGGTGCTGCTGATTTTGTCATTGTAGTAAGCAGTTTTTGCAGTAGTGATGGTAGTAGAGAAGGAGACAAGAAGAGCCAGTGGAGATCCTTGAGGTTTTCAGGATTACTGGTTTTGTGCCATTTTCTTTCTGCAGCTCTGAGGGTGGAGCGCAACTTGCGGATGGTATCAGTCAGCCATGGGCGGGGCTGAGCAGAGCGTACAGGTTTGGTGGATAGAGGACACAGGCTATCCAAGCACAAGCTCAGTGTAGAGCTGAGGGACTCTGTAGCAGCATCAACCTCTAGTGATTCCAATGTGCTAAGAGGAGGCAACACGGAGGCAACAGTTGCAAAGGTGAGGGCTAGCCTAGAAATCTAGATGCCCCCAGCAAATTTATTTGGCAGCCAGGTGGGTCTAGCACCGCTCCGTCGGCTTTCTATGCTGGAAACACAAAATCTGTCAGACCAATCACAGCGTGAGGGGCGGAGTCGGAGGCCGGGCTACCATGACGACAGAGTTGCGACGGTTCCGTGTTAGAGGTAAACAATGGCTGCTGCTGCTGGCGAACGGTTGTCTTTCGACTCGGCTTTGGCCGCGACTCTTCAAGACTTGAAGTTAATATTTTCTTTGAGAAGAGAACAAAGAACGGCACTGAAGTCTTTCCTCGAAAAGAAATATGTATTCGTAGTTTTGATTAATGACGTAGTCGGAGCCGTCGCCATGACTACGTCACCTTCGTTGCTCTGATTGGTTGTAGCACTATCCTATTGCGTGCAGAGGGAACTTGAAAGACAACGGACCGCTTATCCCGCCGACACTGCCAATGGAGCAGCGCCAGACCCTACATCTTTCTGATGTGGGTCTGGCTTGCCAGGCTAGATGAGGGCAGCTACTTTCACAGCAATGTAGAAGGAGTGTGGACTGTCAATTATCATTTATTTGTATATTACTCAGGGTATCCACTGGGAATATTGATGCCTGCTCAACAATATTATATCATCATGATCCATCTTGTTTAGGATGTTAGGAACCAGTACACAAAAAGCAGCACAAAGGGGGATTACATAAAACTTGACGGTAACAGGGTTCCGTGCACAAAATCAACAGCACTGTAATTTGAGCTTATTCACAAATTTACTGTGGGCCACCGCTATTCTGTGTGATGGCCCAGGTGACAGCCAATGAAAATGAACATGCTAGTTATGTCTTGCATATTTAACACTCAATCTAGATACTCCTGTATGACTGTGTGCAGGGTCAATGGACCACATGCTGGTCAATGGACCACATGCTTTACATGTCAGAATGAAAAAGAAAGTTGAGTCTCTAACACCTAAAGTAACACTTTTCAGGGGAAAATTGCAAGGCAGTCTAATGGGATCCAGCAAATAACCCTCCTCCTCATGCACTGCTACTGCTGCAATCAGGCTTTATCAAAAAAGATGAAAACTCACTTTTGACACTGCAATCAGAATGTTAATAATTGAAAATTATTGAGTGTGTATGTCAAATGTTTTAAACACTTTTCTCTGTTTTCAAATATAATGATGATCCCCTGTGACATGATGTAACATGATTTTTGAAAAAATAAAAATAAAAAATAAACTTTTCTTCATAGATCAGATTTAATTCGCAATTATACCGTCAACTTATAACGCAATTATACCGGAACTTTTTGCACTGTGGTGTGCTTTCGTGAATAGCTTATAGTGATTTTATAAATTACGACCTATATGTTGTTAAAAAAGCAGTGCACCCGCTTGCCTTCACCCTCACACAGCAGTGCTAGCCATTGGTTGCAAGCAAGGTTTTTTGCCCCATTTATGATGATTTGTGTGGAAGAGCAAATTTGCAGCAGATTCATGAGTTGATTTTAAGACGCTTTCTGAATACAGGCCTGAATTTTCTTTTTTCATGTCAAGTTTTGTGTAAATGTTATAATAATTATTGTTATTATTATATCATAATTATAAAAACTGACCACAAAGCCTTCACACACAATTATTAAAGAAGCACTATGCAACTCGTTTATCAAAAATAACCTTAACCATGCAGGTTGAGAGTCGTTCTGATCGTTCTACAACACTTTCTGGGTTGTTTGGTGGGTGTTTCATCTCCCCCTGTTGGGTCCCCGCCGAAAAACAGAACATGCAACTTCATGTGGCCGTCCCGGCCACTTACGGATGTGACGCAGCGGAAGTATCCAATCGCGCCTCGAAAATGTAGTCAGATTGTAGTTTCACTGCTTTACGGTAGACCTGGGCGGGGGTGCCAAACATGGGTCCGGCTGAATATAAAGAGTCAGTTGCAAGGCAATTCTGGATCAATCGACAAATCCACTATGGATCCATCAAGACCCAAGAGGGGAAGGTCGGAGGAATCGAAGAATAAGAGAAAGGATTATGATAAACAAAGAAACCAGACACGAGTGAACATAGGGCGAGCTTATGCGGAATGGCGTCAACTGAGAGACTCGGAAGAATGCAAAACGGACGCCGACTTGGCTGTCTTGCTGCTGAAATTGTAAGTAGCCTACCCTTGGGTGAACTTCGTTTTTGTAATGTGGTTTGAGAGTCTGTTGAACAATGTGTTTTGCTCGACCGTTTTATTGTGAGCCCTGTATGTGTTTAGCTTGGTTGCTTCATGGCTAGCTTGCTAGCTAGTGAGGGTTTATCCTAGCAGTGACTTGCTACCACACATGTTTGTTTGCGGTCCGAATCCAGGTTCTCGTTGTGTATTACTATTTATTTATCGAAGTGGGGGGTGGGGGGCGTTGTCAATGAGTTTTTACGACAGTGTTGTAGGCCTATTCCGAAGCTGCAGGGGGAGCTCTATAGTGAGAAATGCGAGCCCAATTCCGGCGAAAAACCCAGAAACAGCGGAGGAATAACCGAGTTGCATAGCGCACCTTTAACTGACTTACTTTCCGTCCTCTCTTTTTGATAATTCGTGAATAGGGGAAGATTCCTCACTTCCCCTTGTCCTCACACTCCTCACAGCTCAGCGCTGGGATGCCTCTCTGGGTCTCAGCCTCATTGTTGTTCTCTGGGATATAACAACATCACATGTTCTTGAAAAAGCAATACTGTAGAGGTTTAACTGAGTACTAAAGAGGTCTAAATAAATAGTACATTTGTTTAAATTGTGGTGGAGAGTTTGTTTCCTGATAAAATAATTGCTAATTGAAAATATCCATCCTTACCACCTCCTTGAGTAGTCTCCATGTCCTGCCTGAAGGTGGAGGGGGCCTGGGGCACCTCCTCGTCCTGCCCGGAGGGGAAGGGGGCCTGGGGCACCTCCTCTTCCTGCCTGAAGGTGGAGGGGGCCTGGGGCACCTCCTCGTCCTGCCCGGAGGGGAAGGGGGCCTGGGGCACCTCCTCTTCCTGCCCGGAGGAGGTGGAGGGGGCCTGGGGCACCTCCTCGTCTTGCCCGGAGGGGAAGGGGGCCTGGGGCACCTCCTCTTCCTGCCTGAAGGTGGAGGGGGCCTGGGGCACCTCCTTGTCCTGCCCGGAGGGGAAGGGGGCCTGGGGCACCTCCTCTTCCTGCCCGGAGGAGGTGGAGGGGGCCTGGGGCACCTCATCGTCCTGCCCGGAGGGGAAGGGGGCCTGGGGCACCTCCTCTTCCTGCCTGAAGGTGGAGGGGGCCTGGGGCACCTCCTCGTCCTGCCCGGAGGGGAAGGGGGCCTGGGGCACCTCCTCTTCCTGCCTGAAGGTGGAGGGGGCCTGGGGCACCTCCTCATCCTGCCCGGAGGGGAAGGGGGCCTGGGGCACCTCCTCTTCCTGCCCGGAGGAGGTGGAGGGGGCCTGGGGCGTCTCCTCTTCCTGCCCCAAGGAGGTGGAGGGGGCCTCTCTGTTGGCTCTTCCACAATAAAGTGAGACCAACACAATTTTGGCAAAGATTACCCTTACATAAAATTCTCCTATTTGCAACAAGTAGAAGACAAATAACCAACTAAAATGCTTTACTTTTTCCAGCTGAGTGTTTAGAATTAAAAAAATACTTAAGCTTTTACAACACTGCACTGCTCGTCAACATGCACTAATGAGAACCTTGTGAAATTCTAGCCTACATCTTTTTTTTTAAAGTAATACTAACCTCTCAAAATAGTCTCATAAGACTTTTTCCTCGGGTAGCTTAAAGTCAAGACTGTACTTTAATTCAGCAACAATTCTTCCCCTGTATTCCTTCCCAATCATCAGTATTGGAAAGAAGCCGAGACATGACAGGCTATCCAACTGAAATGTGAACATGGGAAAATTATTTGAATGCATTAAATACTGAGTGTGCAAGTCATTAAGGTCATTCCACTTTCAATTAAATAAATTGACCAATGTGACCATAATGATGGTGGCAGCGTGGTACTTGATACAACTCCAACAAAGTTGTTAATACTACAGGACATATGAACATGGTATAGATAAGGTGCAGGGTCTCTTAGGAAGGCAAGAGTTTTTAGAAACCGACAAACCCTTTGGCTTTCCCTGACGAGTATATGAATGATATTCTCAGCGGAGGGAATGGCTTAACCCTCGGTTTACTTAACGAGTTGATAACCACCGTTGTGATACCATTTATCCTGATTGCGATTGTTTGGTTAAGTCAAACCAGCTAATGAAAACAGATCCTGGGTTTGTTGAACTTGCTTCGTAGTACAGGCCCCTGGGGTGTATTCCAGAAAGTGGGTTTAGTGGAAACTCTGAGTTTTTCGACCCTGAGATGAGGGAAACTCTGGGTTTTCCGTTCCAGAAAGAGTGGTAACTCAAACTCTGAGTCAGTTACCATGGTAACTGACTCTGTGAACCTAACCTACTAGTTGATTGAACTAACTCAGATCAGCTCACTAGTCTACCTGCCAACAATGTTGCATGTGCAATTCAAACTCTAGTGTGCAACACAAAATATTTGACACAAAGGTTTAGAGAAATAATTGTGTTCAAGGTGTAGCATTTCAAGATGTACTTACAACTTTAAAGGATTTTTCCTCTTCCTTTTGGTAATTGTGCCATTTTCCTTTTTTTGCTTTCCACGCCTCTTTTTCCTTGGCAAATTTCATTCTGGCATCTTTCATCCTTTTTTTATAGGGTTGTTGTACCCCACACTGGGGGCACTTTTTAAATGCCACCAAAATCTTGTGGTGACACCCAGGGCACTCTTTAAGTAGACTACCAGGCATCTCTAAAGACAAAAGGGGAAAAAAGCCAAACATGGTTACAGAAACAGCACAGTGACTTGACTTAAACTACCATAATGTAGCACCTATAAGACACTGGTTAATAGTAACTAACATAGTAACTAATGTTGACTACAGTGAGAAAAGGACCAGTAGGTTCAGCTGCTGGAGCAAAGTGGAATGCTTAAATGAGAGACAGACAATGATTTGAATGTAGGAAAAATAACTCCCAGCTTGTATTAAAAATAAAGAATTTAAAGTGATTTGACAATGGTATCTATTACATATAATGACAATAAAACAGTTACCAGGCACTCCTTTGTGCCGGCAGCCATTAGGCACTGTCACTGGGCCACTTTATACTGCTATTCTATTATTATATTATTGTTATACACTTACTTACTGTATTGTGTGTTTGCTATTTGTCCTTTTTGCGTTTTGTTTGTCCTTACTTTGGCACTACTTTGTATTGTATCTGGCACTACTCTGTATTGTAACGTTACTGTGTAGTGCTGAGGGTGAGTGTGAGGGTGTACAGGCCTACCACAGCGCACAGTGCAGAATGGTACAATGGAAGCGCCCAGTGCAGACACGCGGACTCTACAAAACCAAAACGTTACATGAAAAGACCACCAAAACTAAAGTGGACTAATAAGGCAAATTATGTCGACAGAATAAGCTTATACTGATAAAGACAATTAAACGAAATAAAGTATTTATCATTTACCTTAATCGTCGGGCTCAAAAATGCTAATCAGCTCGGGGCTCTGAGATGCTGACGGAAAAGAAAGAAAAGTGTTTAGAGCTGGGTAGCGGGATCGTTTCGCGCCTCTGGAGAAGAGGCGGGGTCGTTTCGCGCCTCTGGAGAAGAGGCGCGAAAAATGGCATTCAAAATAAAAGTCGCTTCTCATTCCATATAATAACACAACAGTATTATCCAGCAATTACAGTGCAATTCATTTTAAAACAAGTTATTCAAGTGAATATGTTCTAAATGCACTTGACTCGGCCCAGCTATTGAAGCATCGTGGTTGAATTGTGTTATTGGTGCAGCAATGTGACCTTCAATGTTAATGTCCTAGTTTCCTCAGGCTAAATTGTAGTACAGTAGTATAATTTTTTTGCTCATTGTAGGCTAGTACATAACATAAAACAATGCCACACTTCATTATGAATTACACTGGCTGTAGTACTAGATGAAAGAAGCCTAGTTTGGGACTGTAGGAATACTGAACCTCAAAATAAGAGTTTACATCAATTTAAATTAGTCTCTAAAGCAGGGGTCATCAATTAAATTTAGCCAGGGGCCAGATTATAGCAGAGCAAAAGCTCTGTGGGCCGGACCCAACCCAACTTTACCTATCCCATGTGCTCTTTCTCGACACACACACACACACACACACACACTTGTTTTTATTACATCGTGGGGACAAAAAAGTTGGACCTGAAATTTTTTCACGGTGGGAACCTCACTTTAAAAGAAACATTTTAGGGCAAAATGAGTAGTCAAAATCAATTCTCTGATTTTTTTAAAGCACTTCTGACCAAAAAAGTCAGTAAAATTCCCAAGTTTTTTCAAATAGATTTTTTCAGGTTTTTCTATTTCGCTGGGGACGCCTCTTTGGTGTCATACCACAAACCACCACCAGGTATCACACTGTAGCGCTCCCCTCGGTAGTCATAGCGATGAGGGCAGGGCTTTTGGGTTCTTCTAATATATTTATCAACTATTCTTAACCCTGATTAACTCAGTTTTAATGTTTGTTTTGAATCTCTCTGTTTTAAATTACACACATGAACTGTTTTTAACTTACCTATGACTTCACCTTTAACCTCTATTTTTAACAAAGATTTTAAACCCTTCAGAACTCTGTATGTCTCAGAAATGAATGATTTACTCCTTTAAGGTAAGTAATGAAATACCCAAACACAAGATTTTAGAAAACAAGTTCTCAATTATTTACTTAAGAAATGATTAAGGCAATGTAAACATAAAATACCTATGAATGCTCTTTTTGTTTTTAAACCTTCACAATAAATTCCCTCTTTTTAAGGTAAACACTGTTTGAATTGTCCCTTTTCTCACAGGAAACACAATCAATGAATTAACCCTCTTTTTTAAGGAAAACACAGTAAATGAAATATTCTTTGTTTTGTTTTAGAAAAACACTGTACCAAAATATATGCACATATCAATAAACTTTTAACCCCAATGGATCAATGCAAAACCTTACATTCACTTAAATGCAAAATGTGGGCCCACACACCTTAATTACTAAAGCCGGCACTCTATTAACTTATGGAAAATAAACCAGGGTACCCCTTTAGTGCATCGATGCAGGCCTGGATGTAGCTTGGGTTCGTGGAAGCCTTAAAACACACTGGCTGCTTCACCCCGACTGGGCCACAGAAAAGAAAAAGGTACCTGAATGACCAGCGTTGTATCCATGCACACGGGCTGATGGCAGGAGAAGAGGTGAGTTGAGGAGAAGATCCGTCCGGAGGAAACGAAGACCCGTCACTGCCGATGTCGCGGTGCTCGCTCGTCGTCTGCAGCTCCACGCTCACTTTTCCCACAGTCACTGCCGAACAGGTAGCTTGCTGCTAACTTAGCACAGTCACGTGTGAGATACTAGTTACTGAATTAGTTGCTAGCGTCACGTCGTCCGCACTGGTTGAGTAGTTCACTCACACACACTGGAAAGTCACCACTTAGTCTTCTGGAGAGTCCGTGTTGAACGCCTCCACTAACTTGGTCACAAACTAGAATAAACAGTCTCTTTTCGTTAATGCTTTCGTCTTCTGTCTTCTTCCTTCTCGCTCCGCCGCTCTCTCTCCTCAGCCATACTCTCTCGGTCTTTTCTCTACTCTTTTAATTGTCCGTCCTGCAACACCTGCGATGTTACGTTCCGGTCGATCTCAATTAACCCCATAAATGCTGGTACATACTGTTTTTACAGATACATTATTTTTCAAATAAAACAAACATATAATATATATTTTTAAATTGCTTTTAACACTTTTATAACATTTTAATGAATTTCAACCTTTTTAATCACACTATTTATATGCTTGGATGAAATGATATTGCTTAATATTTTTAACCGGGTTACACCCTCCCCCTTGTAAAAGTCTTTGATGTCCTCATCAACCATAATGAACTTTTTATTTTAATGGTAACTAGTGGAAAGGGTGCATGACCTTGTTTAAATTAACTCTTGCCAATCTTAATGACAACTCCTCTATGTACAATAGTGAGAGGCTGATCTTTACCTCTACCAGGCTCATCATAAGTTAACCTGATGACTGGTTTCACTATTCTTTTTGGACGGTTTTCAGGTTTGCTAATCACTTTTGTCTTAGTGACTGTCTCGGGGTGCTTATCGTGGCAAGGGTTATCAGACTCTGGATCACTTTCTTCCTCAGAATCTTGATCTCCATCCTCTTCTCTCACGCTGTTGTGTTCCTCCTCCACACTTTCGTCCTCTGACAAGCTGTCCTCAGCAGGATTTCCATCTGACTGTTGAGAAGAATCACCATCATCTTGGATGAGATTTGACTGTCCAGCAGTATCTCTTTCCTTTTCCAGGATTTCTTTCAGGTAAGTACTATAGGGTTTTTCAGGTCCATAATACTCAACATCCGAAGAGGAATCCATGCTCTCTTGCATCTCTTGAAGAACTTTCTGTACTTCAGGTAAGACTTTCTTTGATCTCTTTTGTGTCTCAGCTCTTGTTCTTGTCTTGACATGTGACTTGTCCTCAACCTCCAATGTCGGCATTCTTACCAACTGTCCGATTGGAAGGAGATGATCACGATGGAGAGTTTTGACTCCTCCTCCTCCATCTGCCGGTTTCACGTTATACACTGGAAGGTTGGGCATCTTTCCTAGAACCACGTAAGGGATAGGACTCCAACGACTCTCCAATTTATGTTTTCCTTTCAGTCCCAAGTTCCTCAGTAACACTCTGTCACCGATCTCCAGGGTTTGGAATCCAACTCTTTTGTCATAGGATCTTTTGTTCCTCTGATGTGTCTTGTAGGCTGTGTCAGAAGCAAGCTTGTAGGCTCTTTGCAAGTCATCTTTCAGCTTGGCTACATAGCGTGAATGGCAACCCTCCGCTTCGCCATCAGGAGAGGTTCCAAAGCACAAGTCTACGGGAAGCCTTGCTTCGCGGCCAAACATCAAGAAATAGGGTGAGTACCCTGTACTGTCACATTTGGTACTGTTGTAGGCGTGAACAAGGTAACCAACATGTTTGCTCCACTGCTTTTTCTTCTCACACCCCAGGGTTCCCAGCATGGAAAGAAGAGTTCGGTTAAATCTCTCGGGCTGCGGATCTCCTTGCGGGTGGTAAGGGGTAGTCCGTGATTTCCGGATCCCCATCATCTTCAAAAGCTCTTTGATTAGCTGGCTTTCGAAGTCTCTCCCCTGATCGGAGTGGATTCTTGCTGGCAGACCATAATGCAAGAAATACTTGTCCACCAGGATCTTCGCCACTGTTTGCGCCTTCTGATTTCGGGAAGGGAAAGCCTGGGCGTAACGAGTGAAATGATCCGTGACCACTAAAACATTTCCAATGCCTGCAGAATCTGGTTCCATTGAAAGAAAGTCAATGCACACGAGGTCCATTGGTCCACTGCTCGAAATATGATGCAAAGGTGCTGCCCTATGACAAGGGGTCTTCCGCGTGACACACGCTCCACAGTTCTTTATGTATTGCTCGACATCGCTTGCAAGCTTCGGCCAAAAGAATCGGCTTCTCAACAAGTCTGTAGTTCTTTCAATACCAAGGTGTCCTAGATCATCGTGCGTGGCTTTCAACACCAGTTCTCTGAACCCGCTTGGCAAGACAAGTTGAGTCAGTTCTTTTCCGGAGGGTCGCTTGCTTAAGCGATGGAGTAGCCCGTCCTTCATCATTAGCTTCCCCATCTCTTTTTTAAGACGAAAACTCTCAGGGCTGGATCCATTTTCTTCAGGCCATTTTCCATTTTTAACCGCTTGGATGGCAAGTTGGATGGCTGGATCATCCTCTTGAGCTTCTATCAGCTCCTGCTTCGACATTTGTCCCAATGATTTCAACTCCAGGTGAGTCGGGAATGCAAAGACATCGGGCACGCATTCAGGAGAAGCTCCCAACTGATCTACATACCTCGGTGGACTGCCCGCAGTACCAGGGATGCAGATTCGTTTGCAGATGGATCTCACACCAGACTGTGGTATGGTCGTCCATTCCTCTGAACTCTCATCAGGCATGTTCCTCGAGAGCAGGTCTGCGTCTATGTTGTGCCTGCCTGGTCGGTACTTGACATCGAAGTCGTAGGTGGATAAGGCAGAGAGCCATCTGTGCCCCACAGCACTGAGCTTGGCGGTCGACAGTACATACGTGAGCGGGTTGTTGTCCGTACGTACTGTGAATCTGACCCCATACAAATAGTCATGGAATTTATCCACAACCGCCCACTTAAGGGCCAGGAACTCCAGCTGGTGAACGGGGTAGTTCCTCTCAGATGTCTTCAGCTTCCTGCTGGCGAAGGCAACTGGTCTCAGACCCTCACTGTGCTCCTGATATAGGACGGCGCCAAGCCCTTTCAAGCTGGCGTCTACATGCAGGACGTATGGCTTGTTGTGATCCGCGAAGGCCAACACAGGTGCATGGGTAAGGCAGTGGATAATCTCGTGGAACGCCTCGGTGCAGGACTGGTCCCATCGCTCACCAAAAGGCTCGGACTCTTTGAGGTAAGTCTTTGTGTTGTCTTTCTCAGGTTTCTTGCCCCTCTGGGTTGGAGCGTAGCCTTTTGTGAGTTCAGACAATGGCCTGACAATGGCGGCATAATTGGCGATGAAACGGCGGTAATATCCGCAAAATCCCAAGAAGGATTGAAGAGCCTTCAGGTGCGTAGGCTGTGGCCAAGTGGTAACTGCCTCTATCTTGGATGGGTCAGGCGATACTCCATCTGCCGACACGATATGTCCAAGGTACTTTACCTTTGGGAGGCAGAACTGACATTTGTCGAACGAGATTTTTAATCCAACCTCTGCCAGACGATCAAGAACTTTAAGAAGTCTCTCTTCATGCTCTTCTAAAGTTCGGCCAAATACTATCAGATCGTCGAGGTAGACAAGGACTTCCAGCAGATTCATGTCACCCACAGCCCTCTCCATTAATCTCTGGAATGTGGCTGGGGCTCCAGTTATCCCCTGCGGCATCCTCTCGAACTGGAAGAACCCCAGTGGACAGATGAATGCCGTCTTTTCCTTATCTTCCTCAGCCATAGCAATTTGGTAATAACCGCTCCGCAGATCAAGAACGGAGAACCACTTGCTTCCGGTCATTGAATCCAACACATCATCAATACAAGGTGTTGTGTACTGATCGGGGATTGTTCGGCTGTTCAACAATCGGTAGTCAATACACATTCTCACGGCTCCGGTCTTTTTGCGAACAATCACGATTGGGGATGCATAGGGACTACGAGACTCTTTAATGATCCCTGCACGCAACAGTTCTTGGAGGTGCTTTCTCACGTCTTCCAGGTCAGCTGGGGCCAGGCGACGAGAGCGCTCCCTGAACGGCCGTGGATCTGACATCCGGATCATGTGCTCTACTCCCTTTGCCAATCCGACGTCCCATTCGTGAAGCGAGAACACCTGGGACCTTGTGGATAGCTTCTGACGGAGTCTCCGTTTCCACTCCTCCGAGACAGGTGAGTCTCCAAAGTTGATCAGGTTTGGATCCAACTCGGTGTCAGCTGTCTTGGACGGAGAAAGGTGAGTAACTGCATCTGTCAGATACATATGCCCGATAACTGTTCCTGCTGGTATAACAGTCTCTGTCAAGGACTCATTTTGGACCAGGATTCTGAAATGGCTGACGTTCACGTCTTCGCTGGGCACCACCATTGGCTGAAGTAGCACACCAGCAGGGAGTGACGTTAGAGGAGACGAGTCCACCATCAGGATCTGTTTGTCGACTTGGTGTTTGTACTCGACTTTGCAGACTGCACTACAGTCACCACCAGGGGGCAGAGTCAGTGGGCCAGGGCCTTGCCATAACACACAGCCAACATCATCTTTCTCTTCCAGGGCTGTGGCTGTGATAGTTGATGCTGGATTGTTGTCTCTGTAACACTGTATCCCCAGTGTCTGTGTGATGTCAATGCCGTTGTCTTTACATTGCTGCACAAGACGTCGGATGTGACTGGCATTGGTCCCTACAATGACAGGAGTCTGGTCTGCAGTTCGGGGCTGGGGGCAGATAAGAGCAAGGATGGTCACTGTCTGGTCGGCACCTGCAACCTTTGCTGGATATTCAACGTCGACCACTACGTACCCACGGTAGGGATAACTGCCCTCGGATTCACTTAGTCCCCACAGAGCTAAACCAGACACAGGACGTATGGGAACATCAGACAGGTAAGTTTGATACCAAGACTCGAAGATAATGGTGACCTGCGAGCCACTATCAAACAACGCATCACAGCAATGTCCATTTACTTTCACAGGTACGATACTGGGTGGACCAATCAAGCCTTCAGGGATGCCAGCCGGCTCCGATGAGGTAACAGCACTTTTCTTGACCCCACAGTTCACTTCACTGGCAGTGGAATCGCCAGACTGCTGTTTGTCTTTTGTCATCTTTAAAGCATGAATTAGCTTTCTGATAACTTTGGTTTGATTTTCAGGGTTGCGGCACTTGGTGGCAAAATGTCCGCTCTCACCACACCTGTAGCAGAAATTGTCTTCTGACTTTTTCGGTGCTCCTTTGGGAGAGTTGGAGTACTGTTTTGAAACCTCCATGGTTGAAACTGCAGCGTCTTGTTCAGACATCTTGTTGCTAGTTTTCTGCTTTAGTCTTTTCAGTTGTTTTTTCAAGGCAGCCAGCTCGGCGTCTTGCCGGTTCTCGGGTCCAGGCGGTGCATTGATGGGTGTAGTCTCCCTGTAATCCTCTTTGACTGGAGTGGATTGGGTCACTACTGATGCAACCATTGATTTCAGTTCTTTTATTTCCGCCTTTAAGCTCTGGATCTCAGCTTGCCGTGTATCCACTTCTGGATTAACGTGCACTTGGTGTACTGAAGCGCTGAGCTTCTTTCTAGAAGACTCATACTCTTCTTCAGCACGAATCTCAGTCAGAAGCTGTAGAAAGTTTGGGGGTGCAGCCTTCCTTTCTCTCAAGCGCAGCTGGATCAGCATCAGGTCCGAAGCGATAGCACCTCTTAGCAGTTGCTCCAGTCGGGCTCGATCCATGCAGCTAGCAGGAAGACCACCTCGTTGAATCACCTTGGCTAGAGACCTCTCTAGACGTCGAAGGAAATCTGATAGTTTCTCTCCTTTTTGCTGTTGCATCAATCTGAAAGCAAAGTAGAGATCATCACCGGACTCAGCACTTCCAAACACACTTTCAAGGGCTTCCAAGCACTCTTTTGGGCTGGCATCAGGATTTGCGTGCCGCACTGCTTTCACAATTTCTAGTGCGGGCCCCTTTAAACTTCCAATAAGTCTGCGTCTTTTTTCTCTGTCCGAGCATTCAGTCTCCTCCACCAGAAGCCATGCCTGCTCTAGCCAATGGTCAAACGGTTCCTCACCTGGCGGCGTTGGTAGAGCTCCTGAGAACATGCGTAGTCGACCATAACTCCCTCCATCAGCTGGTTTAGTTGTCTTGTCCAACAAATCTCCGACAGCGCGAAGGATAGATTCAGTGGAGCTAGTGGGTGGGGGTGTACTGGGGAATAGTGATTGGAGGTCCTCCATTGTTTTACCTTCAGCCTGCAGCAACCCTTTCAGTTTACTGTTAAACTCTTCAGCAGCTGCCTGTGCCTTTCCAATGATGATAACAGGCCACGCCTCTCCACCATCAGCCGGTTTAACTTCAGGAGGAACACTCTCCTCTTTCACAGTCTCTCTACTTTCACACAAAACCATCCGTTGGTTTAGTCTTGCACTGAAGTTTCTCCCACGGACACGCACCCGTCCCAAAGACTTGATAGTTTCCAGTGTTTCTTCCACTTCATGGATCTCTACTTCTTCTGGGACGATGGTCATAAGCGCATACGTCTCATCCAAACCCTCACCACGGCACCAGCGTTTTAACTCTGACACTAGTTCTGTTGTTGCCATGTTAATGCTGTTTATAAATTAGGTTAGCACTTTAGTTACTTTGCCTTTAACGCTAACTTTTTTCCTTTAGGTTTAATTTTTATACTTTTCTTTTTTTTTTTTAAACTGAGAAATCCAAAACTATCCCAGCGGTGCCTCCATTTTATGTAGCGCTCCCCTCGGTAGTCATAGCGATGAGGGCAGGGCTTTTGGGTTCTTCTAATATATTTATCAACTATTCTTAACCCTGATTAACTCAGTTTTAATGTTTGTTTTGAATCTCTCTGTTTTAAATTACACACATGAACTGTTTTTAACTTACCTATGACTTCACCTTTAACCTCTATTTTTAACAAAGATTTTAAACCCTTCAGAACTCTGTATGTCTCAGAAATGAATGATTTACTCCTTTAAGGTAAGTAATGAAATACCCAAACACAAGATTTTAGAAAACAAGTTCTCAATTATTTACTTAAGAAATGATTAAGGCAATGTAAACATAAAATACCTATGAATGCTCTTTTTGTTTTTAAACCTTCACAATAAATTCCCTCTTTTTAAGGTAAACACTGTTTGAATTGTCCCTTTTCTCACAGGAAACACAATCAATGAATTAACCCTCTTTTTTAAGGAAAACACAGTAAATGAAATATTCTTTGTTTTGTTTTAGAAAAACACTGTACCAAAATATATGCACATATCAATAAACTTTTAACCCCAATGGATCAATGCAAAACCTTACATTCACTTAAATGCAAAATGTGGGCCCACACACCTTAATTACTAAAGCCGGCACTCTATTAACTTATGGAAAATAAACCAGGGTACCCCTTTAGTGCATCGATGCAGGCCTGGATGTAGCTTGGGTTCGTGGAAGCCTTAAAACACACTGGCTGCTTCACCCCGACTGGGCCACAGAAAAGAAAAAGGTACCTGAATGACCAGCGTTGTATCCATGCACACGGGCTGATGGCAGGAGAAGAGGTGAGTTGAGGAGAAGATCCGTCCGGAGGAAACGAAGACCCGTCACTGCCGATGTCGCGGTGCTCGCTCGTCGTCTGCAGCTCCACGCTCACTTTTCCCACAGTCACTGCCGAACAGGTAGCTTGCTGCTAACTTAGCACAGTCACGTGTGAGATACTAGTTACTGAATTAGTTGCTAGCGTCACGTCGTCCGCACTGGTTGAGTAGTTCACTCACACACACTGGAAAGTCACCACTTAGTCTTCTGGAGAGTCCGTGTTGAACGCCTCCACTAACTTGGTCACAAACTAGAATAAACAGTCTCTTTTCGTTAATGCTTTCGTCTTCTGTCTTCTTCCTTCTCGCTCCGCCGCTCTCTCTCCTCAGCCATACTCTCTCGGTCTTTTCTCTACTCTTTTAATTGTCCGTCCTGCAACACCTGCGATGTTACGTTCCGGTCGATCTCAATTAACCCCATAAATGCTGGTACATACTGTTTTTACAGATACATTATTTTTCAAATAAAACAATAAACATATAATATATATTTTTAAATTGCTTTTAACACTTTTATAACATTTTAATGAATTTCAACCTTTTTAATCACACTATTTATATGCTTGGATGAAATGATATTGCTTAATATTTTTAACCGGGTTACAACACTATTACATTTTTTTTTCTATTCATTTACAAGTCTGTTTAAGGGCAGAAATTAAAGTAAAATGTTCTGCAATCAGCAAAGATGATTATTTAGAAGAGAAAAAACTGTGCCTATATTGTGAACAATGTCATTTTATTTTTGCATGTACATTAAACCAGCACAGTGTTGCTGTGACGAGTGCCCTGAGCAGGTGAACCTCACCTGCACCTTGTCAGCTGGGACTGGCACAGATATGGACCAGTTAAGTCACAAATGATGGGAAAGTAAGTGCTGAAAGATGCAATTACTGGTATATACTGTAGGTATCAACTGATGCAGTGTGTTATAATGCACGTTATCTTTGCTAACTCTCATTTAAATACAGGCTTGAGCCAATAAAGCAGAATGCAGAATGGAGAAGCAGAGCAGCGTGGAAAGGAGAGAGAAACGAGACAGGAGAGAAGAACAGAGCAGCGTGGAAAGAGGAGAGAGAAATGAGACAGGAGAGAAGAACAGAGCAGTGTGGAAAGAGGAGAGAGAAGCGAGAGAGGAGAGAAGAACAGAGCAGCGTGGAAAGAGGAGAGAAATGAGACAGAAGAACAGAGCAGCGTGGAAAGAGGAGAGAGAAGCGAGAGAGAAGAACAGCAGCGTGGAAAGAGGAGAGAGAAGCGAGAGAGAAGAACAGAGCAGCGTGGAAAGAGGAGAGAGAAGCGAGAGAGAAAAACAGAGCAGCATGGAAAGAGGAGAGAGAAGCGAGAGAGGAGAGAAGAACAGAGCAGTGTGGAAAGAGGAGAGAGAAGCGAGAGAGGAGAGAAGAACAGAGCAGCGTGGAAAGAGGAGAGAGAAGCGAGAGAGGAGAGAAGAACAGAGCAGCGTGGAAAGAGGAGAGAAATGAGACAGAAGAACAGAGCAGCGTGGAAAGAGGAGAGAGAAGCGAGAGAGGAGAGAAGAACAGCATTGACAGGAGGAAGTTACACTATGTCAGTGTAGTCTTGATGTGCATAAAGCATATGTGCAATGTAGATTCATCAATAAAGTACAAATGCAGCTGAAGGTCCATCACTGTATACTTGTTACATATTCAATAATACAGCAGACTGTGAATAAGTATAAGGATCTACTAAATAAACAGTAATTGCATCTGAGTGATCACCACTATAGACGTGTTAGCACTATTAGTCCTATTAATTAGAGAAGCTACAATAGCCAGATGTGCATGAACAGACATAACCGCATCTGTTTGCACTGGTTGTTCTCTCCCTGTGACAAGCTACAAGTCATTTATCTGGCATCAACATTAGTCCGAGGCTGTTTAAAAACGGTAAAACATCAAACACTATTCAACCTTTTACAGTGAAAGGGTTAAAATGTTGTATAAATCAGGCTGTGAACATCACAACACAACAGTTCCCTCTGTAAAAACCTTCACAATATAAACAAATAAAACTGGAAGGTTTGGTGTGTAAGCTCGAAATCTCCACAGGAACAACTCAACTCAACAGCCTTTAAACACTTTTAACTCAAAATTTAACAGTGCATGAAAATTCAGAATTGCTTATCTCTTTTCGCAGCATCAATTCTGTTTTTGATGTAGAATTTTACAGCTTTCCAGTCCCTGTACTGGAGAGCCTGTGGAGATGACTCAATGCACCTCTCACAGTCTTGTTTGCCGGGAACCTTCCTGGAAATTATGAAGGTCTTGAGCATCTTCTCCACCGCCTGGACCTCTTCCTCCGTCCACTTTCGTCTCCCTTTTGAAGAACCTGGATAAAATACCACAATGGCTTAATGTTCAAGAACACTGGACTCAAACTAATGAACATCGTTAAGAGTGGGTGCCTATTTCAACATTGGTGCAAATGATTTCTTGATAGTAGACACTACTTAAAAACGGTCGAGCAACACAGGTTATACACAGAGGTTAACAGGATTTACTGTTGAGGCTGATTAGAGTAAAAAATACAGGCCATTTAACAGTCTCTACTTTGTACACAAAATCAACTTTAACCACATTAAACCTTCAACCATCAAACACATTCTTAATGACAGCTACGCTCAATAATAACTGAAAGAAATGTATTCATTTCTGTCCTGGTCTATAAACTAACCATTATCCAAAGTGTTTATACTTTTTGACAGTTATTAAACTTTGAAAGTGACCTCATGAATGTTGAGATCAACAACTTCAGGTTTATTCTGGTAACCAGAGGCTTGTACTGTGTGTGAAGCCAGTTTAGTGGGTTAGCAAGGTATGTTGAGTCTAAAGCCAGGCTTTCCTCCATCATGAAGGTGGTTCTCTTTTAACCAGGCTACATCACCATGGTGATTTATGCTTAAGCTCATAACCTGGTCCGACCAGGTTATGTTCAGAGTTCAATCTTAAAGTCAGCTGTAAATGCATCGCTGTTTAACAATCTAGCGTGTTTGGAGCTGGTGTCACCTTTTCTTTGAAAGTTCAGTGGAGCTGGATCAGAACCAGCATTTGTATGGAGGGAGAGAACGCGCTGATCAGCTGGTGTTTACTTTCTCTCTGAAGCCCTATCGACATGAACATGTTTTTTTAAATACTGTATATCCAGAGTTTACTTTACTGTAGTTTACAGTTACTGTAGAATATTCCCGTCCACACACGTTTGGATGTTGAACGCCTACAGATGTTCAGCTGAGGGAATACACTGCTCACTCTTGACACAAGTGTCAGGAGGACACTGAAAAAAGTTGTGCGCTCGCAGCACAACAAATAATCAGTTAAGTTTATCATTTCAATTTGATTTGGCCAAGAATAAATAATTTCAGTGTTTCACCTGTTATATGGTGTTGCCGTGTATTCGTTGAGGAAGAAGGCTGCCGACAACAGGAAAACGCTTTAACTCACTTTATTTGTTTAGCTTTAGTTATATCAGAGAATGTCTAATAAGGAGAGAAGTTCCACTCTCGGTTTACTTCCTGGTTCTGAACTGTTGCAGTTCCCCTCTGGTTCCATGTGAGGGCGCTCACATGGTGAGTGCAGAATGAATGGCGGTCTATGGAGCTATACCCCTCAAACTCCACTTTTCTCAGGATATAATTTTTTGTCTAGTAATTTGAATGTTGCTTTCGAAAGGGGATGCAAAGAAATTACACATTGCTGGGTGTTAGATTTTTTTAGAGTCACTTATTTGCTTTAAAAAAGTATTTTAAAATGTCAATGACGTCATACTCATCTTACGACCAGAGATACTGCTTTACGGCAAGCCTCTCCCTTTCCCTCAAGGCATCGATAACACAGCAGTACATACATAACGATACGCAGATAAAAGTGCCAGCAACCAAAAGAAGTTGCTGTGTTAAAAAAAAAAAAGAACTTGGGCGAAATTGTCCACCATAACGTTCTGGTCCCGCTTCGGATGCCAAGATGCCATCAAGCAGATCTCTGGTCGTAATCAGTCCTTCACTGACCAATCAGCGTTCATTAGCAGAATGCTAGCGTGTTATGGGCAATAACAACACGTCCTGTAAGAAATTGAAAGGACATAAGTACTCGTTCATTCAACTTTCGATCTATAACCTATGTTGAACTTGTAAGAACTACAATCAAATCGGAGTTTTTTCAATGAGAATCAGGTGAAAGAGACACATTTAGCCGTGTAGCTCCATCTGCTCCCATTCATTCTGCACTCACAGGCGATCGCCCCCAGTGGAGCTCTGGTGGAACTGCAACCAGAATTCGGTACAATGGGACTTAATAGGGAGTGGACAGGCTCTCCGTAGACGGGCTCTGGTTATATTAATCTACCAAACATATGGAGGGGTATTGTAAAAGTCACGCACGTGGAGAGACCCCAAGCTTTGCATCCGTCCGAATGCGCTGCCTCGGGGATTCTGATTCTAACCGGATGTTTCCTGCCCGGAAGTCTCTGGGCAGGAGGCATGGCCTCTATGACGCATAATGGCTAGTGTTGTACGCCCGCCCCCAGTATATTATGTGTGCCGCCATCATGTGGTCAGGTCGGGTAAATACAATTTATATTTATGTTACAGTCCTTATTAGCTATGTGAGGATATTACAGTCTGTTGATACATATGTGCAGCTATCAATTCGTCACACCAAACACAAATCTTGAATAGCTCTATGCTATTTTAAAATGGTCTTTGTTGCCGTTGAACAGAGACAAAAAGCTATGAGAGCACCTAAAAATTCACTGTATATTCATATGTACACCCAACCTCTTTATGTGAACGCGCATACATCAACAAGCTGAGAGCTGGACTTGACAAACCAAGTTGATAACCACCTTTGTGATACCATTTAACTCTGCTTAGGTGCTTCAGGTTTTGTTAACACAGAACATATTACACAAAGACTCGCTATGTTGAACCTTCTTCATAGTACGGGCCTCAGACATGTGTATATATATATATATATATATATATATATATATATTACCTTGAGCTGGAGGTGCTCGGTCCTCTCCACTGGTGGATCTCTCGCTCTCACTGGATTTTTCTGGAAACACAACAGCTCTCTTAGTAAAAGAAGTAGTGAACCTGGGGTCCGTTTCACAAAGCAGGTTCAACAACCTCTGAGTCTAATCCTAAACGCTGGGTTGATCTCTGAAATAGAAAACTCTGGGTTTTCGGTTCCAGAACAGCGGATTTGAGTTAATTTAATCAACTCAGTGTAGTTTCACCTAGGGTTAAGCGCGTGCACCACAACTATGAAAAGCCAGCATCAATGGAGCCCCGATTCGACGAGTCACCATGGCAATGGGGAAGAGGAGGGCAACGTTTTTTAATAACATCGAATTGGAAATCCTAATGCGCTCATATGGCGAGTTTCAAACACGTTTTTAGAAAGAAGTGCAACACTGCTGCGTCAGTTTAAATGTAGTCCTTTGCAATCACAATACTATTACAGGCGAAAACTGCTTGAATGGTAGCCTATTCATTTATTTCACTTAGGTGCAATCCCGCGGGGGAGAAGCGCACTAAGATGACATATAAAAACATTGTTCCAACAGATAAGACCTGATGATCATTTTGATCATGTTTTACACTGTAGAGTAAATAAATATTAAGGCTATTTGACTGTGCAGTTGTTTTATCCCCAACATCGCGCAACCCCCGCCCCCCCTCCGCGTCGGTCGCCGGTCCGGGGCGCAACCCACCCCCGCGATAATTGTCTGGAAAGGCTTCCTCTATGCGCGGTCTGATAACCCTCTCCCGACATATATTTCATTCTCTGCGCAGTAATGCTGCACCTTCATCCACGGGATCGTTGTCAAAAGGACATGTTCGTGGAAAAAAGTTGCCTCCTACTGTGCCTAATGGACTTCTGAAGTAGCCTACTGACTCTGATTTTTTTAAATGATTTTTGACAGACAGTTACGCCAAAACACGCCTGCTGACTGAATGAATGAAAGAGGAAATCAAATGGCGTGTGTGTCTGAAAGAGGGCGGAGACAGAGAGAAACTCTAGGATCACTCAGTACGTTTACATGACACTCAAGAAAGTCGACTTATTGGCTTAATCCAACTATGATTGGATTACTAAGATGCATGTATACACCTTAATCAAGCTATAATCGGTTCGAGTCGACTTACTCATTATCGAGTTAAGACCCCTAGATTATGCGATTCATAGTCGACTAAGCGTGCATGTAACCAATCGAATTGGCTTATGCGTTGAATTGCGTTCTGCGCATGCTCGAGATCTCTTCCCGGGGCCGTGAGCCGGAAGTAGAAAGAGACGATAGTCGTGTTGTTGTGGTTGTCGCCGCCGTCGGATAAGGGATAACGAGAAACAGCGATTTATTTAAAAAGGTGGCGCAGAAGATGGAGGAAGCCGGTGAATGTAGTTACCCCCTATAAGAATTGTGTCCCGGCCGCGGGAGCGCGCATGGCGTGCATTCATTAAAGGTGGAAGCACGCGGACACTACGCTTCCATTTCACCCAAGGCTGAATTAAAAGTACATGTTTTTCTAAATGTGGGTCATCAACGAGGTTGTAAAGTAGTGACTTCGGGCACATCTGTCAAAATAAATGTTTTTTTCTCCCGACGTGTTTACGATCTTTATTCATTCATTCAGGGCTGTTCTGGTGGGAGAAATATGTTTTCAGCAGACAGCTGTCAACTAACTTTGGGTCGGCGGTGTATTTAAAAAGCTGGCGCAGAAGATGGAGGAAGCCGGTGCCGTGCCTATAGGAGTGTATCTTCATCAACGTGTATTCAGTACACACTACGCTTCGATTTAACCCAAGGCTGAATTAAAAGTCCATGTTTTTCTAAATGTTGCTCATCAACGAGGTTGTAAACGATCTTTATTCATTAATTGCGCCGCGGCCGAACTGACGGCGGCATTCTCTGATATTGTTAATCTTACAGACTGCGTCGGGTTCTCCGACTCTCTGGTACACAACAAGTAAAGACTCCTAGTCGGGTTCATCTCGCCCATGGGGAAAAGGAATTGGGGGAAATTAACTTTGGCTTTGACTCTCTGAAGTCCAGACTGAAACGCGACATGGAGGAGAAAGCGATGTTTCAGCAGACAGCTGTCAGTTCACTTCGGATCCATATCATTTCTCCATTGACGCTCCACTGACCGAGAGGAACAATGGAGCGTCAATGGAGAAATGATATGGACCCGAAGTGAACTGACAGCTGTCTGCTGAAACATCGCTTTCTCGAATGAGTTTGTTGTTGCTGGTGACGTAAAGGGGTCAACCGGTGGCTCTATTACCACTAGTTGAAATGGGCACAGCGCCACCTATCGTACCGGGGCGTTACACGCTTCGGCCAATGAATCGGTTTACTCGCCGCCATGTATACGCGGACAATTGCAGCTGTCCAGTTGCGGAGCATAGACGAGCTACGGCTTTAATCGATATAATCTGTGCATGTAAACGTACTGATTGTGAAAAACCTGGTCCCGACCAGGTTAGATTCATAGTCTACGGTAGTTACTACGGTAACTAACCGAGAACGTAAGTTACCTCTCTCTCTGAAACAGGCTAGAGTTACCCCTCTTTCTCTGGTTTGAGTTACCTTCCTTTGTGAAACGCAAAACTCAGAGTTTCCCTCATTTCAGGGTTAATAAACCCAGGGTTTTCACTAAACCTGCTTTGTGAAACGGACCCCTGATGAATATGAAACCTTAACTTAAAACATTACTAGGTCTACAGATGGCTTCGCCCTGTGTCTCTCCTACTGTTTCCTACTGAGCTGAAGTTTCTTGTGACCTGCACTCAGCTGAATCTTAAATGAAATCTTAGCTGGCAATAAAAGCTGCTTCTACTTATGCCTTTGTGATGATGTTATTGTCCCTCATTGTCCACAACCTGTAATAGCTATGCATCTTTCAGTGTAATCAACATTTTAAAAATGTCAATGTTTCCAATCTTTTAAATTACACCAGTTAATAAATATTTACCGTTATTCAAGAAATGTAGAAAAAACTAAACAGAAAATAAATATTGTGGAGGATGTTGAAGGCGTGGTGGGCGTTGGAGGCCTGAAGGATGACCGTCTGGAGGATGTTGAAGACCTGGAGGATGTTGAAGGCGTGGAGGGCGTTGGAGGCATGGAGGATGACCGTCTGGAAGATGTTGAAGGCGTGGAGGGTGCAGAAAATTATGTAGAAGCAGCCATCTGGTCATCTTCTTCATCCAAGTCTGATGGGTCACTGTCCTGAGCTATTTCCTCTGAGGACCACAATAACCACATGGATCAAACTATTTAATAAACATTCATCAGTTCATGACAGCAACATCCCACAACAGGGCAAAACATAGGCTGCACAACTAAAAAGAATGTTAATATGATAAATTATAGACGTTTTACCTTGTGGATCAATGGTGATCTCATCCAGGTTTTGTCCCTTAAATGCTGCCATTTTTCCTCTTTCCATGGCAAGAAGTATTTTGCTGACCTTTGCCAATTGTAATGTGCCCTCTGGCAGCCGGTAGTATTTGCGATGGACTTGAATATCGTGACCCAAAAAGTCTGCCAGATTGTCCATTTAATTTTCCTTCAGATTAAGAATCTGGGACATTGTGGCCACGTGCTTCCTTAATTTTGTAGAAGACAGCGCCTCCGGGTTTCTGGCACCACATGATTGAGCGACCTGGCGAATGACATCTGAACCTCGAAAATGAGTCAGTGCCTGTGGCCTCGCAAAAAAGAATGCATTGTTCTCTGGCACTTCACATGCATTACGTGTTTTATTGAGGAGGTCCATGGATGCTTGCATCTCTGGGGTTAGAAGAAGCGGAACTTTCCGTCCTCGTTTCCCTTTGATCTCAATCCTTTGAAAATGATGACAAAGTTTCTTCTCCAAGTCAGTCAACGCCAGTTCCACATCAGGATGACTCCAGGTCTGTCTTGCTGAGAAAGAACTCACGGACATCTTGGAAACCTCCCCCTCTCTTCTTCTGTTAAAAACAATCAACTCGCAGAGCGTAAGTTTTGCAAGTTCTGACCAATTTTTCTTGCTTGTTTCAAGTTCAAGTTTATGTTGTAAGTAATTTCTCTGCTTATCATTGATGCATTCTTTTCACGTCCTCCGTGAAGGGCAGGAGCTGTGGACGGTTCCATTTTGCCTCGGTGAGTGTCCTGAGGGCTTGCGAGGAAATGCATTCGTTCCATTTTATTCCGCAGATCTGTTTGAACATTTTCGCATTATACATTGCCTGCTCGTCTCCTGCCATCATGCCATCACATTCATAGATATCAGCCAACTTTTTAAGGCTATGGCCTAATTTTAAAGCCAAGGAGGGGGTTTTATAAGTCCCACTTTCCTCATTAAATCCAGCTACCACCTTGACAGCTTTAATGACACAAGGAAACTTGGATGGTTCCAAAAAATCTGACATTTTTTTCAGATTCTGGCTCTGCTGTCCCTGTAACAGCAAGCGACCAACCTCTCGCATTTTTTGTCTTATGTATTCATGCCTTGTACTATCATGACCATGTTTGTTGTACAAGTGTTCACCCAACTTCAAAATCAGTCTTTCATTGCGGACAACATTCGTAACATCATCTTCATTCATTGAAAGAACTACTTTCCAGAGCTGCTCCCTGACACTGTGGGAACTGGCTGTGTGTGCGCACAGAGGGTTTGGACCCTAGACTTCCCTCTCCTGTACCCCTCATCTGTCGTCTTCAGGTGGCATATTTTCATATGTCGCCACAGGGATTTTCTTTTAAGATAAGCCTCACAATTAATACAATGCATGTACTCAGAGGCCTTAACTAAAAGCTTTGGTTGCTGACGGTAGGGCTGGGCGATTATGGAAAAAATAATAATCACGATTATTTTGATTGATATTGAAATCACGATTAATAAACACGATTATTCATTGATTTCAAAAAAAGTGTTTATTGCACCACCAAAACTCAACTTTAAATATAACTTTTAGAAAACAACCAGTAATAAATTAGTAACAAGTAAAAAAAATTATAATATATACAAATAATAATAAAAATAATAGCTCCCAAGCTGTCGCGCGACAATGTGACGTCACGGGAGCGCCGTAAATATTTATACTCGCGCTGGTGGCCGCCACAGTAGTTGCAGTCTTCTCCTGAACAGAGGTGGCGCCACTGAGGAAAGGCGACCAACTTTTCTATTTCTACGCACTAGAAGAAGAGATACTAATACTCATAGACATATATACATATATACCTATATTATGTCTATGCTAATACTGGTACCCCTGTGTCTTTAATTTCTTACACATCATTAGACATTCAGTTAAGGTTTAGTTCACCGGGATGTCTCTCACTATACAGCATTATGTCTATTGCTTTACACTGCTATTATTCTACATCACTGCCCCACCTGGTCAGCCATCAACAGTTCTCATATGAATAGTGTTTGTAAGCATCTATCTTAACTTAATGATTATTTTATATAATTGTATTTTATAACTTACTGCCGCTTTGAGATAGTTTTCCAGCCACGTAATTTCACTCGTCTTTGACCACAACAACAGTAGACAGCACTTACGTAAAACCACGGTTTATTAGCGAAAAAATATAGGCCTACACCACACAATAAAATAGAACATATAAAGGAAGAAGCCAAAATAGAAGTGCTACGGAATGACAGCGCTGCGGCGCGCCGCTCATGGGACGCTGCTGAGACGTTCCGCGGCGGCCCGGTGGAAATGCTTTCATTGATTAGAGTGGCAGCGATCAGCAGCGGTGACCGCGGCGCAGTGGCAGCGATCAGCAGCAGTGACCACGGCACACGGCCCCGGTGGAAATGAGCAGGCGCATTAAAATGTGCCTTCAAACTCGTCCGTGTTTCTGTTTCCGCTTTGTCGCGCGCGCCACTGAAAAAAAGAGAGGTGTGCGGCACGGCGCGACCGGGCTAAAATCCTGTTGCTTGGGAGCAGCGAGTATACTGCGGCCTTAATTTGCGCGGCGGCATATTAATCGTTTTTCTTCGATTACAGTGTTTTCATGATCGTGAGAAGCCAAAATCGAAATCGTGATCGAATTTCGATTAATCGCCCAGCCGACGGGGTATCACGGTTCCTTTTCCCCTTTTGATGACATCATTATTGTGGATGCGGTTCCCCTTATTTCTTAATAGAGCCAACTGAATTCTTCGCTCTTTAGAGCCTTTAGGAAATGCCACTGCTCTAGCCACATCTGGTTTGTCTTTATGTTTGGCCTCTAAATGACGAGCCACTTTCCTGAATGGTTTTGAACAAAATACACAATAAGAACTCTTATTATACAGTCGTCTACCATCACCTTTTTTTTTTTACTCCATAACCGTCACACAATTGTGTGATGAGCTGCTCTCTGTTGATGTCCGATGACGCCTTTTCTTGTATGGTGCAGGGGTTTCGTTAGAATGATCTGAAGATCCTTTCTTGGCTTTTCTCGTCTTCTTTTCTCTTTCCCGTCCTCTTGTCTTTTCATCCGCTGCATGAGGCCTTTTTTGTACTTTTCTCTTCCTTTCTAGTTCCACTGAGGTATCACTGCTTGTTGTTCCAGGGACATAGTCATCTTCGCTAAACTCAAAGCTCGATTCCCCAGTCAGAGGCTCTCTATCCACCTAAAAAATAAAGAAAAAAGAGGGGGGGAGTTAAGTCAGATTTCTAAGTCCTGCTTGGTAAGTATCTGAAATCTCTTTTTTTCACAGCAGATTTCATTTTTGGGAGAACAAACTGACATGCTCTCTATTAACCAGAACAGGTAATGCAAAGCAAATTTATTTGTATAGCACGTTTTAAGCAGCAGTTCGTCACATGGCATCATACCAACATCCTCTGCTCTCACCCTCACATCCCTTTTAACAGGGAAAACCAGGAGAAACCTCAGGGAACCTCAGAACTATATCCAGTCTTAGTATTAGATCTAGGCATCCCTGTTTAAAGTGTGTAGCATGACTCACTGCTGTATCCTGCTGACGATGGAGAACCACGGTCCTCTTCCTCTCCTCTTGCCTCTCTGCCTGCGCTGCCTCATAGCGCTTTTCACAAATATCATGGTGTGCTTCCAGCTTCTGTATGTAAAGCATACGGCGACTTTTTGGCTGTGAAACATTGTGAAAAAACATTCACAATGTTAGGTAAAAGCTATATAGCTTGTTTATTTTTGGCATTTAGGCTAAATCTAATTTGAAGGGACCATGTAAAGAGAGAAGGAACAACATCATGTAACAAAGGGTCACACCATGGCACCATGATGCAGAAATGTACTCATTGTGCAGAACATCATGTACTAATCTTAAGTTGTCTGACCAGAGCACAATTTGTTTTAAACAGAACAGACAGCACGAGTCTGTTCAGACACTTTGAGGCTGTCTAAGCAGACTCAAAGGAGTCAAAACCATCAAATTTTAAACTGAACAGACTCCACAGGAAAACATAAACACCAGTAAATGTTACTTTTAAGAACTCAAAGACGATGGCATAAGCCTACCTCCTCCTCCAGCTGAGCCTCACTGCCACCATCAGCATCTAAAAATAAAAATCAGAAAATATAAATGTAAGTATTTAATCCATCTTTACATATAACAGACTGAGAGAGCAAAGAAGGATTCAGGTTTGAAGAGTTATTTTCTGGATTGTGTTATTACTTTCATACCTTTACATTCAGAGCCGAGTCCTGTGTGTAAACTTGGACCATCCTCCTGTCAGCACAGACAGTCAACATGTCAACACATTCAGCATTTCAAAGTGGAGTGAGTGGAGCGGCCGGAGACCGCTGTCACTTATAATTAAGAGGGATTATACATGTTTGTAATTTGCTTTGGACATTTATCTGTAGAAAATAATTTAAAAAAAATGTAATGTCATAACAACAAGACTTAATGACATCAGCCTGTGAGCTTTTGATTTTTCTGGGCTTTTTGTAGAAAAGCTGCAGAGCTCCTCTGTAGTGGAGCTCAGCAGTGAGGAGGCCATTGATGCTCTCCCTGTAAACTGTTCTCAGGTCAGTCTGATAGAAATACAACAAATACAAACAGTACATGTGGAAATCATGAGGGTGAGGCCACAAATCAATTCATACTGACATTTATTAAAATGAGCCTATTCAGTGTGGAAAAGTCTCTCCTCTCCCTCCTCCTCTCCTCTCCTCTCCCTCCTCCTCTCCTCACACCTCCTCTCCCTCCTCCTCTCCTCACACCTCCTCTCCCTCCTCCTCTCCTCCCTCCCCCTCTGGACACACACAGGTAGTAATGACCATAGATATATATAGAACACTAGATGTGTTACGGCGGAGTCTAGAATGTCCTCACAGGTCGGCCATCTTACTCCAGGCAAGATGGTCAACCACAGGCATCTTACCACAGGGTGGGGGATTTCAACATGCAGCCTTTCTTATAGCCTATTTGTAATAGGAAATATTGTAATCTACCTATTTTAGAACATTATTCTATTTTTTTTTTTTTTGTATTTTTTTTATTATGTAGTGTCATAATTACATTTATAACAAACCAAACCGTTTGAAAATCGGATGAAATTTGAGCAAGTTATGGTTATCTAAAAGTACATGTACCACTACAACACATGTTATGGGGACCGAGCTGCCTGGAGTAAGATGGCCGCCATGTGCGGACGTTCGACTCCGTTGGCCAGCAACGCGGACGAGGCGTCTAGTGTTCTATATATATCTATGGTAATGACAAGCAGCTAATTAGCTCACGCTACTTAGCAGCTAAAAACGCCGCTACTGAATGAATATAGGGGAAACACTGCTCTAATGCACAAACACAAACATTTTCTATTGCTTAGACAGTCAAACCTGCTGAAATATCAAATCCGTTTTTTCTGCTACTGCAAAAAAAGACAAAAGGGACCAGGCGCTCTGTTATACTTTAGGTGTAAAAGTACTCGGTTACCGCCCAAGCCCCGCGAATACTGATGCTGCAGTGTGCAGTCAGCTAGCTGCTAGCTCTGCAGCTAGCAGCTAGCTGACTTTTAGTCTGAAAAATTCATCTCCCGACCGAAGAATGTAACGTTAGCTGGACAGTTGTACAGTTGTAATAAATGTCACTAAAAAATAATTTCATTAACTTAATGCTCACCGTCTCCATCACGAATCCAGCTCGGTCGGGTCGGCGCTCCTCCAGACCTGCAGACATGTGACTTGAACTTCCAAGTGCAGGTGCTGTCGTTGGCAAAGGTGCGCTTGGTGTATCCCCCAGCGCACCCCGGAGTGCTAACGCGTCCATGTCCAAAGGGCGCCATGTGCTTGTGACAGGCTACAGGTGGTGAAGCGAACTGCTCATTTACTGAGGGAAAAAAAAGTGCATCCAGCAGGCGCGAACATGCTTGACCGTCTGGCGGGAAGAGACTGAGGGAGTGGGGGATGGGCATAGTCCGGATGGGGACCTCAAAAATCAGGCCGCTTGCAGATATTCTCATTTGTCCCGGTCATAGCTTCTGGTCAAATTAAATCAAGGCAGCTGGACTTGCACTTCTCTAGGAAGACATTTCACCTCTTATACAAGTTTTTACACACACTTTTTGAAGCGAAATGTGAAAGCAGATTGCATTCCATGTTAATTGATGTTACAGGGGAGTTTTATTAATAAGCCACACACTGCATTATATGATTATTTCAGACTCAACCAGAATAGGTGGAAGGACTGCATAGCTGTATAAGCTTTCTGTTGCATGCAAGTTTGACACCCATGTGACCTTCAGTGTCAACGGTCACTCATCAGTGTTAAATTTGACGTTTTTGACACTTTTTCCTTGAATAAATCACCAAGACTTTGAAATTAAATGACATCTATTTTAACAGCTTTTCTTTAATAACTTCCACACGCCTTGGAATGCCTTGGAGGAGGCTGAAACTTTAATATGTTTATACGGCCATCTATTTAGATCACACTCTCTCACACCCAATTCTTTATTATTGTTTTTGTTGTTGCTGTGGCGGTCAGCCGTGGGTCTGATTCTGCAGAGACTCACTTGGACTGTGGCTCGGGATGCAGGGCTAGCGTTAGCCACCGAGCCGGGCTAGCGTTAGTCACAGAGCTAAGGCTATCAGGGCAAGCAGAGATTCATGTGCCAACGGCAGCGGCCCCAGCATAGGGCTAGGAAAACCAGAAGTTTATGCTGTTGACTGTAAGCTGAGAATGCGGCTGTTGTACTCGCTTGTTAAAGTTAAATAAAATGTTGACTCGGACACTTCTGTTGGTCAGTAAAATACTGTATTGTGTTACGCAAGCCAATAGGGAGAAAGCTAGATCGTGGCCAATCAAGTGACGTAGAGGCAGGTAGCCAATGGTCTGATTATTGTCTGTTTGTAAAACTGCTTCTCTCAAAATCAAACCAGTCTCATATAAAAACGTACCCTGACTACGTTGGTCCAAAGTGCCAAACGTAGAGGGGTTACAATAATGGCCCTTAAATTGTATGACTGTTACATTCTTTCTGCCTATTCTTTTCCCATGGTTTTGCGTCCAAGTCACGTGACTTTCAAGATTCACGCGACTTTTTCAGATTCCACATAGGACTCCCTTGTGATGTCACTCCGTCTGACGGATCAAACCCTCACCCACTACATGTCTGAGGTTGATTTGCTGATCAACACATTATTCCGTGGCAGCGGGAGAAACTAATGTTGACAAAGTGATGAGTTACGATCGGATGTTTGTCCGCTGTTTAATTTTGATGGTGTGTGGGCATCCGTCCTGTTGGTTAGTTATTACTCCTGTATCATATGAAGGTATATTTGGTGCAAAAGTCACGAGCACATTTAACTACAGATTTCGCATGCGCACACTAAAGTCACAAACGTGTAACTGTAAATTTGAAGTTGTATTTTTTTTTTCTATACCTTGTTAACACAAATCCTTGTTACGGGTTCACAAATCCTTGTTACGGGTTCACAAATCCTTGTTACAGGTACACAAATCCTATCCTGTGCATCACAACTTCCTGGCCTTATGCACTCAAGACTTTTGCCCCAAATGCACTGCAACGATTGGGGCAAAACACATTTGCACATCCGTGTTTCATAATCTGAGAACATGCACAACATTCGTGCATTTGTAAACCGTAAATTTGAAGTTGTACATATTTTCGTTTTACCTTGTTAACACAAAATAGGGCTACGGGTTCACAAATCCGTGTTACAGGTACACAAATCCTATCCTGTGCATCACAACTTGCAAGTGTCATGCCCTCAACACTTTCGCCCCAAATACACTGCAACGATTGGGGCAAAACACATTCGCACATCCGTGTTTCATAATCTGAGAACATGCACAACATTCGTGCATTTGTAAACCCAAATGTGAACTAATGCATCAGAAGTTGTGCATCTGTGAAATATTTTCTCATTATAAAATGGTATTAGATCGCTGTGGTCATTGAGCATTTTCTTGCACAACTACAAGTCAATTGATACAAGTGTTCGAATCTGCTTCTACGAGTTTGCAGCTGTTGTTTTCCGTACGGATACTTTTGCACCATATACACCACCTAGCGAGGTGCAAAACAGAGTTGTACTTGTGCAAGCCGAGCGAATCGATCGAAAAGAAAACAAGGCGGCCGGATCTGGATCCTGGATCGCGCCCAGGCGTCGTCACCATAGCAACGGTCGCTGACACTCATGGGAACTGTAGTGTAAATTGACGCAACAATCCAATGAAATTACGATATTTCTCGGAAAAGAAGCATACATATTTCTTAGCGATGGCTACTACACAACACTGCTGTATCGTTAATGATCAGGAGTATACATTTATACTGTAGTATAGCGGCCCATGCTGCGGCCCGTCATGTATAAATGCAGGTACATCCATTTGGGTCGGACTAGGAGCATTCAGGGTCCTGGACCGGCCCACCACTGGACCGGCCACCCCCCCCCGGACCGGACCGGCGGGGGGGAATGGGACCGGCCATCCTCCCGCCGCCGGTCCGGTCCGGGGGGGGGGGGGGGGGGGGGGGTGCTCCCAGTCCAGGGTCGGACCTGGACCCCCCCCCCCCCCCCCCCCCCGACAAATGTGTTATCGATATTTAACGTAGCCTATTGAGGATACGTTTCAATTCAATGTAAATTATCCAAGAGGTAAATAAATAACGAAAAAGATGCTCAATTCAGATTCAAGACGTAATCAGGGACAAAACACGTTAAATTAAACGTTCCCCGAAAGGGAAATATGCCTTAATGACAATAATGTGTTATATGTTGACATTTAACATATCTGGGATACGTTTCAACCAAACATAATCCTATAGGTAAATAAATGGCAAAAAATAGGCTGAGAACGAACGTATTTGCGATACGTTCAATGAAACGTAATCACGGACAAAATACGTTTTCAGACAAACGTAATTGAGAATGCCGAATAGTTCCCTGGGAACGTAATTTTGATGAGACAGGGTTGACCATCGCTACATTGCGCATGCGGAGCGGGAAGATATATAAAGAAATAAGTAAATTGTGTTTATTATTTCGTTTTGGTTTCATTGTTTATTATAATTTCCGTTTCGAGCTGAAAATAGGAAAACAAACACCATTATTCAATTGTTGGTGCATAAAGAAAAAACAGAAAAACGATATATTGACTCGTTTTTTCGTTTTTCGTTTGGATGAATGAATGGAATAATTAAATGATCGGATCATACACGGACCATATGAGCAGGGATGCCTGGGCGCGATCCAGGATCCAGATCCGGCCGCCTTGTTTTCTTTTCGATCGATTCGCTCGGCGTGCACAAGTACAACTCTGTTTTGCACCTCGCTAGGTGGTGTATATGGTGCAAAAGTATCCGTACGGAAAACAACAGCTGCAAACTCGTAGAAGCAGATTCGAACACTTGTATCAATTGACTTGTAGTTGTGCAAGAAAATGCTCAATGACCACAGCGATCTAATACCATTTTATAATGAGAAAATATTTCACAGATGCACAACTTCTGATGCATTAGTTCACATTTGGGTTTACAAATGCACGAATGTTGTGCATGTTCTCAGATTATGAAACACGGATGTGCGAATGTGTTTTGCCCCAATCGTTGCAGTGTATTTGGGGCGAAAGTGTTGAGGGCATGACACTTGCAAGTTGTGATGCACAGGATAGGATTTGTGTACCTGTAACACGGATTTGTGAACCCGTAGCCCTATTTTGTGTTAACAAGGTAAAACGAAAATATGTACAACTTCAAATTTACGGTTTACAAATGCACGAATGTTGTGCATGTTCTCAGATTATGAAACACGGATGTGCAAATGTGTTTTGCCCCAATCGTTGCAGTGCATTTGGGGCAAAAGTCTTGAGTGCATAAGGCCAGGAAGTTGTGATGCACAGGATAGGATTTGTGTACCTGTAACAAGGATTTGTGAACCCGTAACAAGGATTTGTGAACCCGTAACAAGGATTTGTGTTAACAAGGTATAGAAAAAAAAAATACAACTTCAAATTTACAGTTACACGTTTGTGACTTTAGTGTGCGCATGCGAAATCTGTAGTTAAATGTGCTCGTGACTTTTGCACCAAATATACCTTCATAGTATCAGAGCTATAGAGTAAACAACTATAAACAACTCTATGTTTACTCTATAGCTCTGATTCCTGCACCATGTTTCAATGACGTCAGGTTGCTAGGGGCTACGGCTGACAGACGCCACCTGTCCCATTAGGAGGACCTATCAGCCGGAAGTACTGTCCTTACTGTACTATTGTTTATGTTGTAATGTCATAAGTGTTGACAATAAAGTTTGTTAAAAAAACAACAACAACTATTATTGTCCCACACCACAATGTATGTCCCACAATGTTAACTCCAAACAATTCATGTTTGTCCAATTCATGGACAAACAAAGCAGCTGGAAACACGTCTAAAAACACTTGAAATAAAATGTAGCCTATATTTATATTTTTACAACATCAATCTCCCTATAATATGAACAAAATATGATCAGGTTATACTTTCTCTCTTGAAAACGGGCAAAACGCTAACCCTAACCCTAACCCGGAAAATGAATTTTAAAAAACTACAAACGTTCGGAAAATGCAATACAATGAAGTGTGCGGCGCCATGTTTTTTCCGCCATGTTTTTTGTAGTTCTAACACCCTTTGCATACGACACAGGCCTACTTTCTTTCAAAAGCTCATATCTTGGTCAATTAAAAACAACTGTGTGTAAAAATGTAACTGCACACAGACATACATTCGCATTACCATATTATATACTATTGGTTCATCCACGGCAATCCTGTCAGCCCCTATAAATGGTCATATTAAGTAATATGGAAATATTGATATGAAACATTAAGTAGTTTAAGGGGTAAATGGGGTCTAAACTGCTCCAAATTGAAAAGCATGACTAAGGATAAGGTCACCATCAATATGTTGAACACATTTTGCCACTAAATATCCCTTAAAATATGTTTTAGTGATTTTATCCATCTTGGCTCTATATAGGCTGTGAGAAAGTACACATCAGTAAGTGCCTCGGCAGTGAGCAAGATAAAAATGAAACTTTGTCGTAGGATGACAATGAAGACATTGTTGGAAAGGTCTTGATCTGCAGAGTACAGATCTGCCACTGTGAACATTCTGGGCGGTTCCTGCTCCTCAGGAATGCCCTTTGAACCTTGAACCTAAGGCTCTTTTAAAGGCTTACAGAAAAGCAACACAATGTGATACAAACATGGGGAAAACATTTTTGGAAAGCCCTTGACTTCTTCTATCATGGCCTTTGGCCTCATGGCCAAACCATCAGGGGGCGCTACTGGGTAAGGTCAAAACCAGATCTCACCCAATTAACAATAGTAAAAATGAAATCTGACCAAATAAATGTGCTCCCCAGTCCCTAAAACATACAATACACTTGCGAAGTTCCTTGACACATTTTCACATAATAGGGAAAACGTTAACTAAACATTTTAGAACTACAAAAAACATGGCGGAAAAAACATGGCGCCGCACACTTCAGTGTATTGCATTTTCCGAACGTTTGTAGTTTTTTAAATTCATTTTCCGGGTTAGGGTTAGGGTTAGCGTTTTGCCCGTTTTCAAGAGAGAAAGTATAACCTGATCATATTTTGTTCATATTATAGGGAGATTGATGTTGTAAAAATATAAATATAGGCTACATTTTATTTCAAGTGTTTTTAGACGTGTTTCCAGCTGCTTTGTCTTATGAATGAATTGGACAAACATGAATTGTTTGGAGTTAACATTGTGAGACATACATTGTGGTGTGGGACAATAATAGTTGTTGTTGTTTTTTTAACAAACTTTATTGTCAACACTTATGACATTACAACATAAACAATAGTACAGTAAGGACAGTACTTCCGGCTGATAGGTCCTCCCAATGGGACAGGTGGCGTCTTTCAGCCGTTGCCCCTAGCAACCTGACGTCATTGAAACATGGTGCAGGAATCAGAGCTATAGAGTAAACATAGAGTTGTTTATAGAGTTGTTTACTCTATAGCTCTGATACAGGAGTAATAACTAACCACAGGACGGATGCCCACACACCATCAAAATTAAACAGCGGACAAACATCCGATCGTAACTCGTCACTTTGTCAACATTAGTTTCTCCCGCTGCCACAGAATAATGTGTTGATCAGCAAATCATCCTCAGACATGTTGTGGGCGAGGGTTTGATCCGTCAGACGGAGTGACATCACAAGGGAGTCCTATGTGGAATCTGAAAAAGTCACGTGAACCTTGAAAGTCACGTGACTTGGACGCAAAACCATGGGAAAAGAATAGGCAGAAAGAATGTAACAGTCATACAATTTAAGGGCCATTATTGTAACCCCTCTACGTTTGGCACTTTGGACCAACGTAGTCAGGGTACATTTTTATATGAGACTGGGTTGCTCAAAATACACCAATTTGCCAGCATATTTGTGTATAATTTATTTTATAAGTAATCCCAATTTTAGTGAGCTATATTTTACATACTATAAAAACTGCATGAGGAGTATGGTAGGAGAGATATGATATGTCATTGATAATTGGACTCCTTTCTGGGTAAAACCTGGTGTCCTGATGTTGTATACTCATAATTCAGTTGAATCATGTCCCTAAATATATCAAATATAAGATTTAAAAAAAAGTCAAATCAGAAACAATCAGTTAATTTCAGTAGTAGCAGCAGTAGTAGTGGTAATAGAATATATATATATATATATATATATATATATATATATATATATATATATATATAATAGTATTACACTGATGTAGTGTATTTACAGTTGTTTATTTCAGTAATAAAATCCTTGATAAAATGAAATGAAATTGATTTAAAAATCATATATCACCAAGCTGTCATTCTAACGTTGACCCATAGGGGGCGATAGACAAAAGGCACAATGTGACGCACGCTCATTCCGGTTGTACCCCATGAGGACCAGCAGTACCAGTGTGCATCCACTAGGAGCGCATCAAATTTCACACACAGACATTTTTCATGTGTATAACTCCAAGGGGACACTTTTAGGAAATTGCATGAGGCGCACTTATTCTAAGTTTTACGGCTCTAGGACGCTTCTACCCGTGGGGACCTCAGTTTTGGTCCCCACGGTGAATCAGGTCCCCACCGGGTGCGTGTGTATTCAGGTTGACGTCCCCACCGAGATAGAAAAACAAACACACACACACACACACACACACACACAAGTGAATCTTGCCTTAAATATAGGCTATGCTACACTTGACATTGCACTATTCTTTTCTACTGAAACATATTGTGCTGTTTTGCTGGCAGCACAATATTCTTGCCCCTTGGGTCCAAATGGGCAGGCCTAGTTTAATGCTGAATAAAAATTCAACATACAAATCCAAATTTTCCTATCAAACTCCTGTTGAAAGGTACGTGCTCCAAATAAGTTGTGTCACTGACTGTGATCACTATGATTGGTCATTGAACCAAAACTAGAGTTTTAAAAAAGATACATTTGAAATATTCACTACAGTGCAAGACGAACATACAATATTGCCTTTTTTAGAGAATGTACTTGAAGATGAAAGATTTAACAAATGGATTTCCTGTGTCTGATATTTTTCATAATTCATATTTTGCATGGGGGCTTGGGGGGGCCAGAAAAAAAGCATTGGTGGGCCAGATTCTCCCCATGGGTTGCTAATTGATGACCCCTGCTCTAAAGTATAACAACAACGGGTGTGTAAGGGGTAGGATGTAAAGTAACACATTTATAGAGGTCTGTGAGTTCAAATGAAGCCTTTTTGGTTAAGACATGCAGCTATTTCATAATATTGCTTATGATGAGATCTAATACCTATCTAAAAGCATCTAATTTCACCTGAATGACTTTTCTGCCAGCCAAAATATGAACTTTGTCTTACTTTCTCTTACTGACATGACATTTGGTACAGATGATTATCTTGATAGAACGTAGAAAATTGTGCATTTTTATAGCCATAGTATTTATGAGGACTCAGTAGATCCACCTAGAAGTTTCCTTTTCTTCAACTTTTCAAATCCTACAACTTGAGAACCAATTGATAAAATCACTTGTTTTATTGATTGGCAGCTTCATTATATCTCCCTTTATGAATAATGTCAGAACCATATCACTAGCACCAATATTAATGATGGAAAAATACATTTAAAAAAATACACAATTTAAAATTAAGAGATAACATAAACCAATGATTAATTCCTTTTTGGGCAAACGTTTTGACTGTGCATTGTCAGCCCACTTAATTAATTTTGCTTAAATTTTTCATTTAAAGGAAAAAAAGAAAAGAACTACAATGCCTATGCAGCTTGTAGTTTTTCATGGTTATCTGAATTTAGGGTTAGGGTTTCAAAAAGGTATATCTGCTTATTATTTAAACGAATCAGTACAACCAGAAAATACATTTTTATATTATTGGAAGAGGTATGTGTCTTATTTCACACACTTGTCAATTAAAATGTCTTTAAAACGGACGGGTGCCGATTGCCCTATTTTGCTTTCGGAGGGATAGTGGAGCAGGAGAAGTGGGAGTAATCCGGCGACGGCAAGAACACATTGAGGTACATTTGGTGCGAATTCTTTAGATACTGAATTGCATCAGCCTACTGTGTCACCAAGATCAGTCGGAACACGTATGTTACACCATCCAGTATTTTGTAACGCAAGTATATCGTACTTTTTTTATACTTGTATTTTAGAGAAGAGCTAGCGATGATTTCTGGCTGGGCACATGTTGAAAGCCAGTTTAGCTAACGCATCATCAAGTTAGCTAGGACATTGAACCATAACCAAACCCATAACACGTCAATGGAAATAGTGTGCAGATTATTTGATGGTGTCAAAAAGTAACTCTCCTTTCCAAATGTATTTCTCTGTCAAACATTTTTATACGATTTCTCTAGATCTCGATAATCCCACCGAGAGACCTAGGGCTAGCACGGGCTACGTGCTAGCGACCCCCCCCCCCCCCCCCCCCCCCCCCCTGATGCCAACACCCCTCATAGCGGAGAGCCTGACGATGAATTGGGGGAACTTGATAACATCTTGGCTGATTTGCAAGATGAGACAGAGGTAAAGCTGCCATTCCAAAACAAGTTAGTTAACCATGACTCTAAATCTGGGGCCTATACTACGAAGCAAGTTCAACATACCCAGGGTTAAACCTGAATTTAGCTCGCTAAGCCCAAATCCTGCTTCGTAGTACAGGCTGCTGGTCTGATCATCATCATCATCATCTTTCAGCAGTATACAACCTCTTGAATCAAATGTGCTTGGCAGTGGGTGAAGGTATACACAACAGAGTTTAAATGTGTACCAATCCAATGCTGTTAAATGTAGCATGAATGCTTTAATTTCAGAAAAATGAGGCAGGTACTAAAGCCAAGAGGAAGAAGCGTGAGAAGCTTGTGCGTTGGAGGAAAAGGGACCAGTACGGACGTCTGATTGTTGAGACTCAACAATCTTCAAGAGGTAGAATTGCTTGAAAAAGTATTCAAACCATTTTTGCACATTTTGCTGAATACAAAGTTGTTTAAAAATGCTGAGTTCTATGCAAAATACTATTTTTATTTTTAATTATAGAAATCCATGTCTGTGGCGGGGTAACGTCCGGCCACACGCCACCTAAGTGGCTTTCTTTCGGGCCCCTCCGACACAGGACACGGGTAGATGTTATTCAAAGGTGTTTATTGGAGTTAAAGGCCAGTTGGTATTCGCCGAGCTGATAGTACATCCAGTCATGACGGTGCTCCTCCTGGAGTGTGTGTGTTGATGGCTGGTTTATCCTGGGTGCCATGATTGCTCATGCACCACAGGTGTGCAGCCCCACCCAGCCAGAGTCCAATCAGTGTGACTCAGGCCAGGTGAGGCTGTAAACCAGCCACCAACAACACACACTCCACATAAACCCTCCACATATCCCCAACACCAGATTGAGGCCGGGGAGAATCCCCAGCCTCGCCTACTCCCCCCCCAAGCAAACAAAAAAAAAAACAACACATACCGGACTCTGAACAGGGTTACCATACCTACAAAAAACCTGGACTCTTTTCAGGGTTGCCATACCTAAACAAAAAATAAACACAGCCCCCCAAACCCCACTACCTCCACACCTCCCCAGGGTCACACGCCCACCCCACCCTCCCCCTCCGTCCCGGAGACCGGAGGCCTGGGGCTGCTGCTCCGGCTGGCGGAGGTGTCTCTGGGGTAGCTGGCTGCAGGGGCTGGCTGGATGGGCTCGGAGGAGGCCCGACAGCTGGGCCGCGGAGGTAGCTTCTCGGAGGGCCTGGAACAGTTTGTAGTCACCCCCCTCCACCAGGGCGACGAGGCATGATCCCTCCCATCTCCTCCTGGAGCATGGGACCTTGGGCTCCTGGTCCCCTGGCAGAGGGGCGGCTGGCCTGGGCTGCTCCAGGCTGGATCCGGGGGAGGCTAGCAGCAGACGGTTGCCGGTGGCGGTCGCTGCGCTGCCTCCCCGCTCCTCCGCTGGCCGTCGCTGCCGTTCAGGGGGAGCTGGTGCTGAGGTGGCTGTCCTCGCCGCGGCTGGTGGCTCCAGTGTAGCTTGGACAGCCCTTCCGTGTCCCGTCCTGGTCGGAGGAGCCCCACGTTGGGCGCCAGTGTGGCGGGGTAACGTCCGGCCACACGCCACCTAAGTGGCTTTCTTTCGGGCCCCTCCGACACAGGACCCGGGTAGATGTTATTCAAAGGTGTTTATTGGAGTTAAAGGCCAGTTGGTATTCGCCGAGCTGATAGTACATCCAGTCATGACGGTGCTCCTCCTGGAGGGTGTGTGTTGATGGCTGGTTTATCCTGGGTGCCATGATTGCTCATGCACCACAGGTGTGCAGCCCCACCCAGCCAGAGTCCAATCAGTGTGACTCAGGCCAGGTGAGGCTGTAAACCAGCCACCAACAACACACACTCCACATAAACCCTCCACAATGTCAGAGTAGCATTCAAATAGCCAATGTCTAGTTTCCATTGTTTTATTTGAGCCCAATTTGCCCAGATTTTGTGCAGGCCAATTTATTGTAGATATTCTCCAGGCAATCCAATTAAATATAAATTTACATCATTACGACTGAACATGTTTCATATTTTTCTCCCACAGGAGCTGGTCCCTCTTCCCAGCCTAAGGACACCTGTCCAGTGCATATGGACACCAGTCCTGATGATGCTTCAAACTATGGTAAAAAAAAAAAACAGATTTACAGGCAATGCCTGTATAATGTATTTGATCTTTTTTCTTCTTTTCTTTTTTTCCTCATCATATTTCTTTCGATTTTTTTTTTTTCAACAGCACCGTTACAAGTGCAGTTACAAGAAGCAAACAAGGCACTTGGTAAGTCTTAACGTTGGTAACCATTTCATATCTTCATTCTGTACATTATTGTGGTTATGTAGGAAATGTATAAATTGCATGTTTTCATTGCTTTGCTTTTCATATGGGGCATTTTTACATTGCCTTCTATATGTGATAAAAACCTGACAATAACAACTGGCAATACTTTCTAAGGTATTAATTTCACTCTCTGCTCAAGACATACAGCTTCGGTTGCTGCAGGAAAGCCTTGAAGATGATCCTTTAGCCTGTTCAGAAGCAAGAGAGATGTCGACTCGAACCTGGGATATGCGGCAAACACAATCTGAAGAGAAATGGGAGAATGCCAGGCCACACCTTTTGGAGTCGATGTTATCAGCAGAGTGGACACTGGATCAGTCCTGTGACCACTGCCACACAAAACGGGCAGTGATTAGATGTCGAGACTGTCTGCCCAAACACCTTTTCTGCAGTGACTGTGATTTGGCTGTGCATCAAAACTACGTTTTGCACAATAGGGACTCTGTTGTAGAAGGTTTTTACAAGGCACTTCCACCTACATGTTCTATTGTGCAAGACGGCAGTGGAGCACATCAAATATGTGAGCAAGGTATATGTCTTTAATTAATTTTGCTGCTTTGTCATATTTTCTATTTCATTTAGATTTAAATACTTTATTCTATTGAATATTGTCACTTTGTTGTTTTTTAGCATGTCTTCTACCCATAGCTTCGCCACTCAATCTTTGCAATTGTGACACAAAAGACATTGCAGTAAATGCTGGACGAGCCATCATTCTTGTGACCATAAATGGTGAGTTTGCAATACCATGGAAACGTGTGACTATGGTGGTTTTCTGGACTTTTATTTGCATTACTCGTTTAATGCCATATTGTAATGAAAGCTTTGTTTCAACAGGTCGATATGATCTTTTGCTTCCCTTGGTGACCTGCAAGTCCTGCTTCAAATCATGGACACCTGGATTAAAAGACCTTCAGTCCAATGGTTACTGGCCCGGCAATGTGGATTTTCAGACTGTTTATTCCACTGATGTGTTTCACACATTTGAGGAATTCAAAGTCAGCGCACCAGGGTTATCTCGACAAGCATTTGTGAAAATGCTTGATAATCGCACCAGCAACTTTGGGAGGGTAAATTGTGTTACACCTTCTACTTCTGCTGTGCCTATTTTGGATTGTTGCGTTAATAACATAATAAAACATCTCTTCATTCTGTTAAAATGTAACAGGCAGGAAGAATATCTGGTGATAGTTTCCAGCGTTGTTTCCTGGAGTGGACCTACTGCAGACATGAAAAGGAAAAGCTGTTGGCTGTTGACCATTTCTCTTGTCCAGCCTGCATGGAAGACATTGCAGCAATTTCTGTTGATGGAAACCGCAAGATGTACCACTTCAATCGGACTAAAGGGTAATGGCAACTGCATTCATTTAATCCCGGTAAAGTCCCAGTAAAAGAAATACAAATAAAAGCTGCCAGGTTGTCCAACATACACAACATGAATTATACAGTCATATCAAATAAGCTACATAAACTACTGGAGGATTGAACATCTGGTGTAAACTGTACTAATTTCTGGTTTAAATTCCTCTAGGACTGATGAATCAGGTTACTTTGATGGTGTCTTTTTTTTATATTTTAATGTAACAGAATCATATCATGTTAGAAATTATAATCTCTTTAGTTGTTTGAGCACAAAACCAAACTAGAAAACTTAATGCACAAACTTAAACAATAATTACAATCTAATTACAATTCTCTACCAATTAAAGTGATATGTTTTTTTTTACGATGTTAATGATTTTAGGCTTCGGACACATTTGAAACAATATTAATGTGCATTTAAAAAAAAACCTGTTGTTGAAGAATTATTGTTTTGCATGTTTTTGAATTGCTACCTCTTGTCTGACGATGTTTTAAAGGTATCTGGTCGAGGTGTGTGGTAAATCCCAGTGGACAGCTGCAAGGGAGACTGCCAAAAAGTCTGGGTCAAAGGTGGATGAAGAGGGAGTGGAGGTGGCCGTCTGTCGTCATGGCATTTTGTTCAAAGCTTTGAACATGTTCAGAGGAGAGATATATGCTTACCCTCTCTTTCTACAAAAGGAGGTGGCTTTGGGCCATAACATTCAATTTTTCTGCACTGACATCATGTGCAAGTACTATCCTTACCTGCAGAAGGTATGTGAGGCCTTCGCAGATCTGGTGCCACTCCTGCAGATGAAGCCATTCCTGTCTGTGATGCATGCAAAAGGCTACTCAGGAAAATGTGAGGTAAATGTAAGGCATAATATTGTAAAGTGTGCCACACATGATGGACCTTAAGAAGTGCCGCTTCTGTCAGACTAATGGTTAATGGCGTTTCGTCTGCTGCTAATGTGAAAAAAAAAAGATTTGATCCTTTTACAAACAGTTGCAATGATCTATTCACAATAATAGTCATAGAATAAGGCTACATCTATTGCCATATCCAACTCATTTCCTGTGTGTGGTATGCTTCACTGAAACCGTTACATTCTTTATAAAGCATGTCTGCGTAGGTGTTCGATAGAGCTCCAGTGATGGTTTCTTCTTCTACTACAGGTGCAATGGGGTGGGCGCAATCAGGAAGGAGCTGGTTAGTTCTCTAACATGCATCCGATTTTTACACGCATACAACATTTGTATTCCTCTACAATACAATGACAACTAAAGTGTGAAATCCAGAGTAAAGAATGTGCAGATCCCATTTATTCTACTTGTCAAATGTTTTATTTTATGTTTCCAATGACGATAGGTATGACTGTTGGGGAGGAGGTCGAGCAGGTGAATTCTTTTTTGTCACGAGTTGGACTAACAACAAAGTACATGACCAAATCAGGTAAGTTTATCATTTCAATATTCAAACATTAAACTTACTCTTTATGTATTACTGGAAGAATCAACTTGGTGACCTCTCATAAACAGTGTTCTTAAACAAAAGCTTTTTGTTGCCAAGTTTTTAAAAGTTAAAATTAGGTGTATTTTCTTTCAGCACGCACAGATATGATAACATTACAAGCTCGAGGATGGAACCTGAGAAAGAAGAGTAATCTACACAAGTACCTTTCTCAAAGATATGTCAAGGTAAGCTTGCTCTTTAGAATGGATTTATAATATGTATGCACTACCACCAGCCCTTAGCAGGTGAGGCTGGCAAGTGATGGTACAATCCCAGCAATTTAAAAGAGGCAGACCTTGGTGGTCAGTCTACATTAAATGGGTAACAGCTTCTTCCTATAGACAGATGACATTTCTAACATTATCTCTCAAATTTCCCTCTTGTAGTCATTAATATGCCGGAAAAAGAAAGTTAATTTGAACAGAGAACCTCTTTGTTCCTAATCCCAATTTTAATGAAGATTTGGTAATTGTTATGCACTATAAAAGCTGCAAATATCCACTGCAGATAACGAAAAGGACAAGAGAAATGGAGCAGGAAGTAGAGGCCTTGAAAGTGGAACTGGGGAAGACTGAAGAGGAACTCCAGCAGTGGGTTACAGATGTGAAAGATTGGGCTGCAGCAAGTAGGCATCTCTACAGCAGAATATTATGTAGTGTGCCGATTTGAATTTGTCAGTATTAACTTCTGATTGTTTTTACAAACAGCTCCAAATGACATCAGTCCTGATGATGCTCCTGGGTTACAGCGTGTCATGGAAGGTTTGGCCCTAAGCATCCAGCAGAAAAAAATGGATAAATATCGGCAGACTGGTGTGTTAGAAGTCATTTTTTGTTAGTACAGAGTTGTTCTTGTGTACAACAGTTGTCTCCAGTGATCATTCATTTATTTCCCATGTTATTGGTTAACAACATAAGAAATAAATTAATGTATTGTTCTAATTTGTTACTTTGTGTTATCTATTGCAGACAGCAATAAGGCAAGGCAGCGCATTCAATCAAAGATTGAGAAGGACAAAAAGAAATTAAGCCAAGCCATGGACTTCTACAACAGGCTTGTCTCTGCTGAAGATGCTGTTGGTCCAGTTGATATCATCCTGGCTGCAGAGTGCCCTTTATGGCCATGGGACAAAGGTATGGTTCTGTATATTCTGAATTTCTCCTTTTTAAATTCGGATTAACACTCAACTTCTGTAATGTATTTTTTAAATAGTTTTTTTTACTCTTGATAACATTCAGTCATACTTATCCTACACTATGTATTCATTTCTCATCATAGACTCAGACGTGCCTTTAAAAGAAAAGAAGGCGGTCTTTGACAAAGTCATGCTCCTCCGTCGCCTAAAAGAGGAAGATGGGATTCTGCTGAAAGAGATGCAACAGCATTGGCAGTTTCTTTGCAGATGTTCTCGAAGACTACAAGAATTGAAAGGAATGGGTAAGTAATGCTCTACAAATTTAAAACGAAAATCACAAAATGATTCTTTCTTTGGAGAGGGGAGAAGATTCAACCATAACATTACTGTAAGATAATGTTAAATTATAATTTGAACAAAAATGTTTTAGGTGAGTACATTTTCTGTTATGTTAAATAGAATGGTGAAAGAATCATTGTGTGATCTGGCAATCATTTTTCTATGTGACAACATTGTGAGCATTTATCTATTGATTCAGTCGCTAAATTAAAGATTAATCTTTTTATTTTCAAGGCTACCAGTCAGGACTTTCCATGGGGGCTTATGAGGGACTGCGCTGCAATTTGCAAGGCCAATTAGACATGTTGAAACGACAAATGAGGGAGGTGCAGTCAGCCTACATGCACGTAGTTGTCAACGTAGTTGACTCTAGTGTCCTGCAGCTGGAGGAGGAAGAAATGGAGTCTGAGGAAGACTTGCAGGAGGAGTCTGACGCTGAAAATAGTGATGAAGACATCTAACCTTCCAGCATGTACTCAAGTCATCACTTATTATTTTCCCATACCGGACACGGACACAGGGTGCAAGGGGACAGGGAGACGGGGTGCAAGGGGACAGGGAGACAGGGTGTAAGAGAACAGGGACAGGGTGAAAGAAGACAGGGTGCAAGGGGAGAGGGAGACAGGGTGAAAGAGAACAGGGAGACGGGGTGAAAGAGAACAGGGAGACGGGGTGCAAGAGGACAGGGAGACAGGGTGAAAGAACAGGGAGACGGGGTGCAAGAGGACAGGGAGACGGGGTGCAAGGAGACGGGGTGCAAGGGGACAGGGAGACGGGGTGCAAGGGGACAGGGAGACGGGGTGCAAGGGGACAGGGAGACGGGGTGCAAGGGGACAGGGAGACAGGGTGTAAGAGAACAGGGAGACGGTGCAAGAAGACAGAAACAGGGTGAAAGAGAACAGGGTGCAAGGGGAGAGGGAGACGGGGTGAAAGAGAACAGGGAGACAGGGTGAAAGAGGACAGGGTGCAGGGGGACAGGGAGACAGGGTGAAAGAGAACAGGGTGACAGGGTGAAAGAGAACAGGGAGACAGGGTGCAAGAGAACAGGCAGACAGGGTGCAAGGGGACAGGGAGACAGGGTGAAAGAGAACAGGGAGACAGGGTGAAAGAGAACGGTGCAAGAGAACGGAGACGGGGTGCAAGGGAAAACGGGCTGCTTTGTTACTGTGCATGTAAAGGTAAATAAAATTGTTTCAAAAGTATTTGGTGTATCATGTTTAAAGTGAAATACTTTCATTGCATCACAATATGCCAGATGGGATACAGAAAGCAATCCCAAGGAATCCCATTTTGCTGCAGTATGGTTCAATGTTGCCGCTGTACACAGCATTATGTAAAAAGGTCAATGCATTTCTCAAACCTGGCTAAGATCTGGCTACTTGCTTTCAGGTCATCTGGTAAACGCATCACTTCTTTTAATGTAATATACCATGGAATGATATTTTTGTACCTATACAAAGGATTGATGTAACTCCCTTGTGCCATAGTCCAAGATGAGCTTTAACATAGAGGCCTAATTCAGAAATTAGAATGATAATGCATCGCTGAAAATGAATAACAGAAATCTGTCATAAGTCTACAGCACCAAAACACAGGCAGCAACATTGCCCACTGAACTGCTTCAAAAGTCATAAAAGTAGTGTTCATTGGTAAAGATCTTGCTGAATAAAACGTGTGTTTGCCACAAAGCTTATTTTCTGCAATAATCCAAAATCCAATGGAAAACCCCGTTGGCTTGTTGTCAAGGGAACCCAGGGCGACGCTCACTTCCGGGTTGGCCAACATACGTCATCCCTCCACCACTCTATATACTGTAAAAACACATGTTCAAGTTGAATGATAATGCATGAATTTATTCTCATAGTATTTATTGAATAGTTAAGTTCGATTAAAAAAAGGGGGGGCGGGGGGGGGGGGGGGCATACAAGTCTTTTTGGCCATGGATCCAGACAGTGCTCGAGTCCGGGACTCGGACTCGAGTCCGACTTGTGAGCTAAATTTAGAGACTCGAGAATTAAGACGAGGACTCGACTTTTTTTAATGTCATTAGGCTATAATAGTAATATGCCATTATCCGCGAAACGGACCGCATCGGTCCACTTGCACACCGCGTTGGATCCGCTAGTGGACCGCGGACCCGCCGTGGGTCATAACCATGTCTTCTATCATGAATAGCATAAGGTATTCATAAGACATGGTTATGTGCAAATAAAGCACACTAGAGTTGCATTTCTGAGTTATTATTAAGAGGACAGGACAATAGTTATGAGCACTAGAGTGAGTTAAAAATCCAATACATATGAAAGTTCATAGCTGCCGCCATTAGGACGCCTATGAGCTGCGGCACAATTAACAGTTATGTTTTTTTTAAAAGTGTAACAACATACGCTTTAGTGCTGACTCGGACTCGATGTGGATCAATAGGGACTCGACTTGGACTTGACTCGTATGAGTAGTGGACTCGACTCGGACTCCGACTTGACTCGGACTCCGACACTGGAGACTCGAGCCTGGACTCGGACTCGAGGCATAGTGACTCGACTACAACACTGGATCCAGATCAGTTCCGGATAATTTCAGCACCTCGGACAACGGCACAGGGTTGCCAGGTCCTGCAAAAAACGTCCTGCCCACATACTGTTCAAAATCCACTCAAAATGTCCTAGAAGCAGCCCAAATAAAAAGATGTTCCATTTTGGCCAATGTTTTGAAAGTAATAATATTAGAGGGAACTTTTTCTTCTATTTCTTTGTTGTTGTAGCAGCGAAATGCATTGTGTGTGTGTGTGTGTGTGTGTGTGTGTGTGTGTGTGTGTGTGTGTGTGTGTGTGTGTGTGTGTGTGTGTGTGTGTGTGTGTGTGTGTGTGTGTGTGTGTATGTGTGTGTGTGTCCACTGCCCCACCCCACCCATCATCTGGTGTTTAATAGTTCTGACTGAGTTTTCATAAAGATTATACAATACACATTACACCCCAACTGTTTCTGTGGTGGGTTTTGAAAGTACCCCAGAAAACCGTGACCCGCGTCTTTGATGTTTACACCCGCAATCCGTTTTCAAAACAGCCCAATTTGGCGAGAAAACCGAAATGCGACGTAATCCAGTGTTCACGATCCGTTTTCAAAACAGCCCAATTACGTTGAAATGCGACGTAATCCAGTGTTCACGACCCGTTTTCAAAACAGCCCAATTTGGCGAGAAAACCGTGAAGCTGGCAACCCTGCCTCACCGTCACTTTCGCCGTACTGGCAGCGATGGGAAGTCTCCAAATAATTCTAATTTATGTATTTTATAACCAGCAATTTATGTATTTTATAACCATGAAATGTCCTTGTTGGTTGTGCTTTCTTCAGGCGCCTCCACAGTGCCACGCGTGGATACTGTCGGTACAACACGCTATTTTACGTTGAAATGCGACGTAATCCAGTGTTCACGCAGACGTAACACCGTCAACGTATTCTTTTGGCGACTGGGTTGTGCACAGAGCCATAGAGATCTCTCTCTCTATGGCTTAACAGGCTGCAATATATTGAGTTCAAATAAATACCAAATGTTCTAAAATACTGTAATGTAATGGGGTATAGAACATGAAAAATAACGCCACAGTTACTTTGCTGAGTAAGTAAGATGACCAACACTGGCCACGAGACCCACGGGGAGTAGGCCTACCATCGGCTGATCCAGGAGCTCCATCTGGATTTCTTACTGTTCCAGCGGTATTTCAGACTGGATACGTCCCAGTTTGATGAGCTGTTTGTCAGAGTGGGTCCCAGAATTGCAAGACAGGACACCAGTTTTCAAAAGGCTATTGGTGCCTCTCAGCGCTTGGTCATTTGCTTGCGGTAAGATATTAATTTGTCTATTATCATGCCAGTATCATTGCCATACATGGACTATCTATCTTTTGTGTGTGAAATGGCCTGGAATGACCGCTACCCGAGCATATCAAATATGCTGGGCCATTTCACATTATAGTGGATTGCGACACCCAATCCCACCCAATGATGACTTATGTCAGTTCTTTGTTTAACAAGTAGGCTAGTATGGAACTGGCTAGCAGTATTGTTTCTTCATACAATCACATGTATTCCTTGTAAATATGGTGGTAGTTATTTTTGCTGTATCCATCTTTCGGATGAGACGTTAAACCGAGGTCCTGACTCCCTGTGGTCACTAAAGATCCCGTGGCACTCATCGCAAGAGTAGGGGTGCTAACCCCTAATTGGTTAGTTTCATTCCTCACCTCTCCACTGAGCCAGTGTGTGGTGAGCGTTCTGGCGCATACTGGCTGCCGTGCATCACCCAAGTGGGTGCTACACACTGGTAGCGGATGAGGTGTCATATCGCTCCCCCCCCCCCCCCCCCCACATACACACACACTATGTAAAAGCGCTTTGGGTGTCTTGAAAAGCGCTATATAAATGCAATTTATTATTATTATTATTAATGTAGCCTATGTATGTATCATGTCATTTGTTTTTCTTATGATCCATTATATAATGTGATGTTTGTGACCCACAGATGCTGCTGTTCTGCTACACTTACCCAGCCTTTAGATTTAGAATAGCATCAGGTCCATTACAAATGTAGGATTATGGTTGAGTTCATGGGCGTCACCATAATATAATTGGGGGGGGACACGTCCCCCCCACCCTTGCAAAAAAGTTGTTTGGACCCCCCCACATTTGCCATCAAAAATATTAGTGCATGACTGGTCTACTAGTCCATCGTTCTTTCCATTGCTTCACAATCAAATCCGTTCCACTTTATCAGTTGGGGGAATACCCATAGAAATAGAAATCCACTCTGCGTTTTACTGTTTTTTTAACACAGCAAAGCAGCATCACGCACGCATTCAAAACGCACACCAAAGCAAGCCTATGTTGAGAGTCGGATCAACGACAGCGGTAGACTTCAGAAACACAGACTGAACGCTGAACACAGTCACTTCAGTCCTCTGTGTATTAGTGTTGTCACGATACCAAAATTATCGCTTCGATACCGATACCAAGTTGAGAATTGCGATTCGATACTTTTTCGATACTTTTCCTGGACAAGGAGAAACACTCTCGAATAACATTGTTGTGGTTTACCGCGGCGCTGCAGCGGCAGTGTGAAGTGCAAAACACACTGGCGCCACAGCCAGGGCACATCTTTGGGCCGGCCCAGGGGCCTCATGTACGAAGACTTGCGTGGATTCTTGCGTCGATTTTGGCGTACGCCAAAACCCCGAAAATGTCGTACGCACAAATAAATTCAGATGTATGAAAGTGTGCATACGCATGGATCCGAGCGCGTTTCTTTTGTACATCCCGATCAACGTGGAACTGAGCGCACGTGCAGATGTGGCAAACTCCTCCCTGTCCACGCCCCCATTTAAATATGCAAATCTATGTAAATAGGCCCTGGACCTGAGATTCACCTCTATCCGATCACATAAAACAAGCAAGTGTGGCACAGAGGATATTTATATATTATTGCCACTTACTTAAATGTGTTATTTTATATGTATGGACTTTATTTGGCATTTTTACAGACACCCCCCATTCAATTTTAAGCATTATTATTATTATTATTATTATTATTATTAAAGGCACGAGACCACCCGCGGCTATATAAACTGTGGACCGGGACCAGTAAAGCCGCTGAAGACCAGCCGACTCACTTGTCTTTTTGTTTAATTGATTCTTTCAGAATAACATCATTTCTAAAATATGCCAACCCTTGAGTCAGCTTGCACTCTATGGGTGTAAACACAAGCATGAACAAAGGAAAGAAAAGACATTTCACAGAGTCCGAGTTGGAGATTGTGGTGAATGACGTGGAGCCGCGGAGGGAGATTCTCTCTGGTCCCCTGTCAGCAGGGATCAATATGAAGAGAACAAGAAATGAGTGGGAGTGTGTGTGTGAGGCGGTACATGCCGTGGAGTCCGAGCAGCGCGCACACACACACACACACACACACACACACACACACAACACACACACACAGGTGAAGAAGAAGTGGTCGGATCTGAAGGTGGAGGTGAAGCGGAGGAATATATTCTATGCGTCACTTTCATGCCGCACACTTGGAAGACCACTAGGTGGCGCTGTTTCTGAGCAAATTCCGTAACGCTAATAACTCCCGCATACTTTGTCGCACATTCGAAATCGGCTTATGATCCAATTGTCGTCGTTTGCAAGTAAATCCTTGCGTTCCCTAAATACTCGCTCACATCGGATTGCACCATTTGCAAGGTCCTCTAACAACGCTAACGCTGCCATCGGTAATACCATTTTCTTCATCACACTGCGCATGCGTTTATATCCACCCGTATAGTTGCAAACACGGTGGGTGTGTTAATTGTTCATAAGTGTGTCTCTGACGTGCACATCACTCTGATGACTAATTGTTTTTGACATTATTAACAGTTTCCCAGCGTCACCTCTAAGTGTCGCCAAAGGAACAATAGCTGTAGAAACGTGCGTACGCCAGCTATGAAGTTGACGTGAGGCACCGCACATTTCCACGGTCATTTCACGTTTCATACATCTGAACGTGAGCGTGGAACGCCATTTTTTTTTGCGTACGCCACGTTTTTGTGCGTACGCAACCTTCGTACATGAGGCCCCAGGACTGTCATAATACTTTTTTTTTTTAAAGTCATTTCCCCTACCGGAGGCGGTGTGTTATGATCACCCCCCATCGCCGTCGGTCCGGGGTGTGTTACGATCGTGCGCCCCCCCCCCCCCCCCCACGAGAATCGCGGTACTTTTGAACTATCAGTGCACCGTGCAACACTACTGTGTATTACACCAAAACATAATAGTAGTCAGTAATTGCAGACCATGCAAGCTCCAAGGAAAATCAATGAAAGAGGGAGATTATTTTAAATCTAAAAACATGGTAAAATGCACCAGAATGCGGGAAATTGCATCTATTTCTTTCAAATTTTTCTGTGGGAGGACCCCCAGACCCCCCATCAAAATATGACCCCCCCACTTTCAAAAAGCTGGTGACACCCTTGGTTGAGTTTAGTACTTTTTAAATAAAGTTATTATTGGTTGAGATGGAGATCGAGGAAGGGTCAATCTCTAGTGTGTTAAACTGAATATAACGTAATTAGGCTATTGCAGAGATGCAAATAATTATTCTCTTCTTTACAGTTATCTTGCTACTGGTGACTCCCTCCAGACCATTTCCTTCAGCTACCGAGTAGGTACAGCAACTGTTGGGAGGATTGTCCCTGAAGTGGCTGAGGCCATCTTCGAGTGCCTGATGGATGACTTCATGCCTCAACCTACCTAGGAGGTCTGGAAGAGCATTGCCGAGGGCTTTCATCGTCCATGGAATTCCCTGAACTGCCTTGGATCCATCGATGGGAAACGTGGTCATCCAGGCTCCACCAAACTCTGGCTCCTGCTTTTACAACTACAAGGGGACATTCTCCATTGTCCTCTTTGCAGTTGTTGACACTTACTTACTGTCATTGATGTTGGCGGGTATGGCAGGACGAGCGACGGTGGCATCTTATCCCGCTCAAGTTTTGGTGAGGGCCTCATGAGCAGCACTCTTGACTTCCCTGAAGACAAAGAGCTTCCAGAAGCAGGTCATCGTGGGAAAATGCCATATGTCCTGGTGGGTGACGAGGCTTTACCTCTGCGTAGGTACATGAGGCGTCCCTTCCCTGGTTCCAACATCCCAGCAGAAGACCGGGTGTTCAACTACCGCCTCAGCCGTGCCAGGCTCACTGTTGAATGCAGCTTCAGAATCCTCTCCTCTCAGTGGCGGATGTATAGGCGTGTCATCTATCTCAGCCCTGAGAAGGTCGAGCTGTGTGTGAAGGCTACCTGTATCCTGCACAACTTCATGAGGGTCACCAGCATGAGGGAGACAAAAGGGAGACTGGCCACACAAGAGCTGCCAGAGGAGACTGTTCGTGCTCTCAGGAATGTTGGAAGGATGGGGAGCAACAATGCCACCAGGGAGGCTCTACGAGTTAGGGAGGTGTTCAGGTCCTACTTCAATGAAGAGGGTGCTGTTCCATGGCAACACCAAGCAGTGTAGTCTGTCATTCACTCTGGACAACCAAAGGCTCTTTTAAGAGCCAACCCCATTACTGAAAAAGAGCAAACTCCTCTAACCACACTTGATGAGTAACATATAGAAGGAATCCAACATGGTCAAAAATGTTATTGTGATGTGCGACATCTTCTGGATCATAGCCATGGCAGTTTACCTGCTTGCCCTTGTCTCACTGTGTTAATCTCCATCCCTCTCTCTCCTCTTAATATGCCTGCCTGCCATCTTGTCTCTGTGTCCCTCTGCCCATATTGACCATTTCATTTATTTGCAACCTACAACATTCAGGCTTTGGAGAGCATGATGCTGCTGAGCAACATGCATGCAGAGGATCTGAGCTACTCAGGACCAGCAGAGCGTCAAACGAAAACATCAAATGTGCTATGTTAGTAATACTCCATGTGAGCAGATGTGTTTTTGAATAAATATGTTAAATATTTGAGTTGGAGTTGTGTTTGTTTGTTATTTATGATTAAATGCAGAGATTATTTTCATGTGCACTTTCAGTGGAGTCTCTAGTCTAATTTCCTCATGACCATGCACGGTAAAATTAGACGAGAGAAACTCCACTGAAAGTGCACCCTATGTATGTTCATAGTAATATGATGTTATTTTTTCAATGAAACATCAGGATATCAGGTTAGGGAATATGTTTTCTTATTTTCTTTACTGGCTTTGTAGTGCTACAAAGCCAGTAAACAAAATCAAAAACATATTATGTGTGTAACACCTACTTTTACCACCAGGGGGAGCACTAGGCCTTGAAATGGTGCAAAGTGTATATAAAGGTTTATATTTCCCATTCTCTCGGTCGACTGGTTCATTTCACAGACTCTATGACATGCATAGTATATCATAAGTCCTATGTTCCAATACATCTAATTGGACTAATTTAGTATTGGCTGATATGATTTTCTTTTCATTTTATAACATGACAAAGCCATAAACTACACCGACGTGCCACTAATTAATTACATTCTTAATCATCTCACGTGGGCTACTCATTTTCAGTTTAAATGTTCCCCTCAATGCCGACTAAAAACAGTTGCAGTCGCAAATCACCACCATGTCTCTCGTGTTGCACCAGCTCTCTGTGTCTTTTCTTTTAAATGGAGACCAACTTTGACCTCCACAAAGAAGAGGGGAACACATCAACGCATTTGAAGGAGCTACACAGTGAATGGGTGGGATGAAGCTGACATTCAGGGAAATGTTTGTCCGTGGGGGCGGAGACACGTGTTAGGGGAGGAGAGGAGAGGGAGCAGAGGAGACGAGAGGAGAGGAGAGGGAGGAGACGAGAGGAGAGGAAAGGAGACGAGAGGAGAGGGGAGGAGACGAGACGAGAGGGAGGAGACGAGAGGAGAGGGGAGTAGAGGAGATGAGAGGGGAGTAGAGGAGACGAGAGGAGACGAGAGGAGAGGGGAGGAGACGAGAGGAGAGGGAGAAGATGAGACGAGAGGAAAGGGGAGGAGACGAGAGGAGAGGGAGGAGACGAGAGGAGAGGGGAGGAGAGGAGACGAGAGCAGAGGAGAGGGAGGAGACGAGAGGGGGGGTTGGAGACGAGAGGAGAGGGAGGAGACGAGGGGAGAGGGAGGAGACGAGAGGAGGGGGAGGAGACAAGAGGAGAGGGAGGAGACGAGAGGAGAGGGAGGAGACGAAAGGAGAGGGAGGAGACGAGAGGAGAGGGAGGAGACGAGAGGAGAGGGAGGAGATGAGAGAGGGTTTGGAGAGGACGTCATGTTCAGGAAACGAAAGTCAAGGTTTACCGAAACCAAAGCCTCTCGACGTGGAGGCAGTTCTCTCTTTCTGGAGAAAAATAAAACATATTTCGGAACAAGTCGACTGACAGACAGAAACTACAACAAGGTAAGTAAAACAGCACCACTATGAAATAAATTAAAACCTCTCTTCCCGTCATGGGATTAGAAAAATAATGGGATTGCTCAACACATAAACCTTGTGGTCTGTGTCTAGGAATGGCCTCTGCTAACACTTCCTGGTCTGAAGAGAACTTTTCCTGCTCCATCTGTCTGGATGTGTTCAACCGCCCAGTTTCCACACCTTGTGGACACAACTTCTGCAGAACCTGTATTTCAAAGTTCTGGGATGATCAAGTCCAGCACAAATGTCCTGTTTGCAACAAGCTTTTCCACACAAGACCTGATTTACAGGTCAATACCCTCTTATCAGAGATGGCTGCTCAGATTAGACCGTCCGTACGAGTCAAAGAGCAGCCTCGTGTTGAACCAGCAGAAGTTCCCTGTGACGTCTGTACTGGGACCCAGCTGAAGGCTGTGAAGTCCTGCCTAGTGTGTCTTACCTCTTACTGCCACCCCCACCTGGAGCCACATCAGAGAGTCGCAGGCCTGAAGAGACATCAGCTGGTCGAGCCTATGGACCGTCTGGAAGACAGGATGTGTAAGAAACACGAACGACTTCTGAAGCTCTTCTGCCAGACTGAACAGGTGTGTGTGTGTCAGTTTTGCACAGAGACGGACCACAAGTCCCATCCTGTTGTACCTCTAAAGGAGGAATATGAAGTGAAGACGGCCCAGCTGGGGAAGATAGAGTCTGAAGTTCAGCAGATGATCCAGGAGAGAAAACAAAAGATTAAGGAGCTCAACGACACAGTGAAAAGCAGTAAAAGAGCCGCAGACAGAGAGATAGCCGAGGGTGTGCAGGTCCTCACTGCTCTGATGAGCTGCATTGAAAAGTGGCGGGATGATTTCAACCAAATGGTTAAAGAGCAACTGAAATCGACAGAGAAACAAGCTGAAGGCCTCATCAAAAAGCTGGAGCAGGAAATAAAAGATCTGACCAATAGAAGCTCAGAGGTGAAGCAGCTCACACACACTGAAGACCACCTCCACTTCCTCCAGACCTTCAGATCCCTGAAGAAACCTCCACACACCAGGGACTGGACCACAGTGGAGGTCCGTCCTCCATCATACGAAGGGACCTTGAGGAGATCCATGGATCAGCTGCAGGAGACACTGAACATGAAGATGAAGAAGGTGCCTGATCTGAAACCAGGTCTAAAGAAGTGTAAGTGTCTGTTTAGTTTGATTCATCACAACACACACTCACTATTTAGATGGAAAGTCCATCCCCACAGCATTAGGTGACGTACGTTCATTCAAATCCTACTGGGAAGGAAGATGATGTTGACATCATGTATCTTACTTTAATTATAAGTAATATTATTATGATTATTATAATTTGTATTTTTATTATAGTTATTATTAGGTATATGTATTATGAATAATATTGTTATAAATATTATTACTATAATTGTTGTTATTATCATTATTGTTATTTATTACTATTATTCTACTACTATTATATATCATTATTACATTAGACATAACCATTACAGGATACTATTAATCATAATTATATGTGTATTGTTATATTCAAAACATGATATAAAATATAAAACTATTATTATGTTGCTATTATTATAATAATTGAATTCAGGTATTTACAGTAAGCTGTTCAAGACAAGCAGAAGAACTAGACTCAAACAAAACAACAACAAAATACAATAAAAGGTTTTCTTTTGTAGTATGTATGTGTGTAGGTGTGTGTGTGGGTGTTTGGGTTGATGGTTTGTCTGTGTGAAAGATATGGAGGGGAGATGGAGCAAAAGGATCAAGGGATGAAAGAAAGAGGAATAAAACCTGGGTACTACTACCAGCAACATTTAGATAAAATAGATCTGAGCAAAGTAAACTAAAGTAAATAAAAATTTCAGTTCTACTAATGACAAATGCCGGTTCAGTCGGTTTGCATCAAATCAAACCGGGTTAGGCTCGTGCACCGGACCGGACCGGACCGGAAAACTAGGAATCAACCCAACCTTCAGCCGCCTAATCATGTCTTGTTCTCCTCAGATCTGTGACTACACTGCCCCAAACACAGCCTATCTCTCTCTCTTCTAGACCAGACAGGACCTGTTGGATATCTCCTACTGACACCCAAGAATTTGACAGCCAGGTTTGTGTAAGATCATGCCACTGTTACTGGAGTGAGTGTGTTGAGAGGACATACATCGCAAGAAGACAGATGACGCGCGCTTGGAAGGAAAACAGTCTATCATGTCATATTCGTTACTTCCTGACACGATAGAGAAAGATTCCCCCCCTGCTCCGAGTAGAGTGTATCGGACCGCCTGGTGCTCTCTGTCTAAAGTGCCGGTGTAGGAGCCAGACTCACAGACACACAACAACCTCAGACCACTGGAGGAGAGGACCTCCTGTTTGCGTAATATTATCTGTACCTCACCTCGTTGGTTGAGTTAGATCAATAATCAGCAGAATAGCAAAAATGGGGCATGCAACAGTAACAATAACAAAACCTTAATAATGAGTAATAAAACGTTAAATATTTAATATACATAATATATAATCAGGTAATATATATAATCAGGTAATATATATTAGATTTAGATTTAGGGCATAGCAGACGCTTTTGTCCAAAGCGACTTACAATAAGTACATTAAGTCAGAAGAAAGTGCAACAGTAAACAAGTTCAGTTCAGTAACAAGAACGAGTTTCAAGCACACCTAATTACTAAGTGAACCCATTACTAGTAAACAACAGAGATAAGTGTGGGAAAACTAAGTGCAACATATCAATGTAAATGCCAGGACATACTTACTCCTCTTCGTCTCCTATGGGACATAAGGCTTCAATGAGCTCTCTCCATTGCATTCGGTCCCTGGCAGCATGTTGGGCCTCTCCCCATGACAGGTTCATCTGTTCCAGCTCTTGTGTCACAGTTCTGCGCCAGGTAGTTTTGCGCCTCCCAGGTTTTCTTTTGCCTGGTGGTGTACATCTTAAGGCCACTTTTGTGATGTGGTCCTGCTCCAACCTCAACAGTACAGCAGAACAGACTTTACATTGCTGTTATATAGGAGCATCTTCGTTTTAAGGCTATATTGTTTTGATCTCCAGATGGGACGGAGTTGGGAGAAGGCACCCTGAGCCTTTCCCAGCCTTGCTTTGATGTCTTTTGATGCCCCATTGTCCGTACTGATGAGACTGCACAGATAGGTGAAATTTTCCACAAATTCAAGTGGTTTCTCATTAACAAGGATGGGTGGGGATGGAATTGACACACATCACTTGTGTTTTGGAGGTGTTGATACTAAGACCAACTCGTCTGGCAAAGTTGTTCAGCCTATCAGTTTTAGCCAGCATGTTGTGCTGGTTGGTTGATAGGAGGGCAAGATCGTCAGCGAAGTCAAGATCTTCCAGCTGGGAGAACAGAGTCCACTGGATGCCTCTTGGTCTGTCTGCTGTGGTTTTGGTTGTGATCCAGTCTATGGCGACCAGGAAGAGTATAGGGGAGATGATGCACCCCTGTCTCCAAGGGCGTCAGTTTGGTTTTAGAAGTGGTGGGGACCGGGGGGGGGGGGGGGGGGGGGGGGGGTACGCAATTGTCGCCGGGGGGGGGGGGGGGGGGGGGGGGGGGGGGGTGATTGTCGACGGGGGGGGGGATGCGTGAGGTGGGGACAAAATTCAAATTATAAATAGTGGTGGGGACATGTCCCCCCGTAATCTACGCCTATGCCTGTCTCACTCCGGACTCATTTCCCATGATGACACTACACTCAAAATGTTCATAGAATGTTTTTATGATTGAGATGATCTTTGATGGTATTCCATAGGAGTGGGAAGTGCCAGGACATACAAACAGAATAATTCAAAAGAGAAAAAGGTTGTTTTGTTTTTGTTTTTTAGTTTTTTAATGGGAGGGGGAGGGGTAGTAGAGGAAGGATGCTAAGCTATATATATGAGAGTGTGGACTGGTGGCTGGAGAGGTGTCAGTTCACCTCCCGGGTGCTGCTGCCGAGTTGCCCTTGAGCAAGGCCCTTAACCCCAAACCGCTCCAGTGGAGCTGCTCAGTGGCTGGCAGTAAAGTCTGTGGTTGTACTGGGCAGCTTCCAGGTGTGAGTGTGAGTGTGAATGTGATCAGGGCGTTCCTGTAAAAGAGAGCCTCACTCTCAGCGAACCTCCCCTGAATAAATAAAGGTTAAAAAAAAAAATATATATATATATATATATATATATATATATATATATAATCAGGTACAAAAAAAAACAAAAAAACAAAAACAAAAACAAAACAAAACAAAACAAAACAAAACAAAAAAATATATATATATATACAGTATATATATATACTGTATATATATATATATATATATATATATATATATATATATATATATATATATATATATATATATGAAGCAGCCTCACCTGTTCCAAGTCAGACTGATTAGACTCTGTAGAGTAATCAAGGCCCACAGGATAAACCAGCCATCACCACACACGCTCCAGAGAGAGCTCGGACATGTCAGCATTCAACACCTGCTCTCGCTGTAAACATCTTGCCAACTCTCCAATAAACTGGTTTGGTACAACTACCTGTGTCTTGTATGTCTGTGGCATACCAAATCATACCAAATGTGTTACAATACCTTAACTCAAGGGGTCAAATGGTCCAGCCCGGGAAGGCAACGCTACGTTTGCTCTCGTGGGTGTGTGGGGAGGTCATAAAGTAATACCTCAAGCCATCTCCTGACTCTTATCACTGCCAGGCCAATATGTTAATGTAGCCTTGGGTTCCTGGGGAGGGTAATTTGTTCAATAAAAAAACAATTTTCTGTCTCTGTGGAATGATGTTTCCTCGATCCAAACTGCAGAGGATGTAGTGGAAAATGGCAATGGTTTAGATGGGCTATCATGGTCGCAATTTACTTTTTACTACACAGCTACTTTAGAAACTACTGACAGCTCTGTAATTAGTTACATTGGTTGGATCGCCAGCCTTGAAAATAAGGGTTATTACTGCTGATTTCCAGGCATTGGGAAAATAACATTGTTTTATTTACAGAAAATCTATATTCACTGTAAGTAGCTTTGGATGAACGCATCTGATAAATGAAGTAAGATATGAGGCCGTTTATCAAAGCCATGTTTTATTACTCTGTTATTGCATATGGAACCACTAGGGGCGGTGAATCCACCTCGGTGCAATTCACCTCCTGGCCAACATGATGAGGGCGAAGGCAACCTCAGAACCTATCGGCTATTGGTCTGACGACAATCCTCTGGGAGCAAGGGAACATTTTTCTGGGGTAACGGTGTAGCCAGGAGATATCCGGATAACGACTTCCTCTTCCATGCGTCTGTAATTGTTTACAGTCCAATTAGCAACTTGAGACACGAGAATGGAGTTAAGTGTTGTGAGACGTTTACGACCGGATTATTTCACAAGTAGCCAGTTGTGACGGCCTCTCTCTTCCCTCCCTTTTACCTCTGTAGTAGGGATATGCGTATCGATCCGCGAATATCGATACTTATGATCTGGGGGGGTGTTTTTTAGAATCAATCTTTACATCAAAATATCGATTCCAAGTCCACTTTTACAAGAAATATTAATACTTTTATGACACAGACTCTCTAATCAATTTTATAGAAGTAAAACGTGAAACCTGTGGTCAATATTTGTGTCGGATATGGAACTACTTTTCCTTCTGGCTTCCGCTTCCTGTCTGACTTGGCCACGCTCGGCAGCTCGCGCACTGATATGCGCCTCGCAACGCACACACGCCAGCAGCCGTCCATCAGTCAGAGACAGCGGAGGAAAGAAGCACAGGATGGCAGAGAGAATGAGGAGCATCGTCTGGACACATTTTATAGCAGTAAGCTCGAATGAAGCTACCTGTGATTTGTGCTCAAAGTGTCTCAGGTATTGTGGTAATACCACAAATCTCAATAAACACCTAAAGGTGAACCATACCAAAGAGCACGGCGACTTGCAGTGGAGGAGATTATAGGAGAGGGAGAGAGAGGGAGTGCAGGGAACAGCCCCCACACCTGCGGCCCGAATGAGGCAGACCTCTGTCTTAAAAGCCCTGCAGAGAGGCAGGCAATATCCAGGTATAGTGAAAATACATCACAGTGCCCACCATCACTGGCATATAGACGTAGATAAGATAAATACCAGAATGTTTTTGTCAATTTTGCATTAAAACATAATATTTAATTTAATTTATTTTGCTCTGATTAAAGAGAAAACAAAGTCTGATATTTGGCAGCTTGTTTAATTCTTATACAGAGGTATAAAATACATTTTTCATAATCACATTCACAAGTTTTCATTGTAAAAGTCATCATTTTCATATACACAAGTAGGACATCTAAAAGTATCGGTATCGGTATTGGTATCGGGATACTAGCCTTGGTATCACCTGGTATTGGATCGAAAGGAAAAATAGTGGTATCGCACATCCCAGTCTGTAGCTTTCAAGCATCTTCCAGGCCGTCAGCTGGTTGGCTGCACCTTCAGAGGGTGGAGCTGGAGGATATAAATGGGGCGGCCATCTTAGAGTCGCTCTCGCTTTTTTTCTGGCAGCATGGGCACTTTAGTTTGTTTTGACTTTGTTACTTTATTTAACACACACCCACACACCCGCTTAACACCACTGATAAATAACATTCACGCAGGTTAGGTTGTATTATGTTTAGTTAAATAAATATTTGGTTGCACTACATTGGTGTGTGGACTATAATCCTTTTGTTGCAAAACTTTGAGCCAGGTTCGTAACACATGGTGTGTCTGAAATCGCGCACTTCTATACTTACACTTACTTTTTTGAGTGCACTTTGCGCAAAAGCGGAGAGTGTGCCAAAACGCAGTGCACTGGAAATACGTCGGTGGCGCACTCAAAACTATCTAAAATGTGAGTGTGGACCGATGGACACTTTCCGCACTCAACGGCCGCCATTTTGTCTACGTAGCGGAAGGGGCGGAATCAAAAATGGAGGACACAGGAGTAACAGTTGAGACCAACGCGCTCTACAAATGTAAAATAGTATTGAATATGTAAATTAATATATATTAATATATTTCATAGGTAAATAAACTTAGCGGTAGGCCGTTTTCCGCCAGGAGGAAAACGGCAAAAAAAAACAACTAAGAAAAACCGTCAAACTGCGAACTCATTTCCGGTCGGTGCGCAAAGGCTGTTTTGACAGTGCGCTGTAGAAATGAGAGCACTGCGCCTATAAGTAAGTGTACTGTAGGGATAATGAAGTGCACTAAATGTAAGTGCACTTACGTAAGTGCGCGATTTCAGACACAGCAACAGTTTACACTCAGTTACCATTTAGGGAGATCTTTTGGCAGAAATGGAAAGTAATATAAGTAGGTTTTCTTGCGTTCACATCAGAAGCGAATTGAGCTGCAAAGACGCTTTGGTCGCTCATAAACTCCCATACACTTTGGCCATATTGCAGACAGGGGCGGACTTACCATTAGGCAAAACTAGGCGGTTGCCTAGGGCCCCAAGTTCCTGAGGGCCCCATAAAAATCCTCATACACTTATGGTTAATACAGTTATTACTTATTTGCGCACATTAATTATGTTTTTGAATAAAATCCTCTCGCTAAAATGCCAGCAGAATGCTTATCGTATTATGTGTGTGTCGGGGCCCCCCCTTCAGTCTCCACTACATTGGATCAGTCCATCTTACTGCGCATGTGCAGAATGGATCCAGGATGACAGCAGAAAAACAAAAACAAACGGCGCGAAATGGCGAGAGAGGAAGAGTAGAGTACTAGAGAAGAGAAAACAAAACACAAAGATGAAAAGAAGCTACCCCAGCGGTGCTGAAAAGAGGAGGAAGAAGGAGGAAACCCAAAATTTTACGTCTAAGTTACAGAAAGTGACCAATTTCTTCACTGTGCCTGCGGCAGCGGCCGGCAGCAGCAGCAGCAACCCACAACCGGTAAGTACAACAACGACGTCGACACCTGTTGGGGAGGGTCCGTCATAAGTATTCCTTAAAGACGGAAGCGTATGGGTCATTTTGAAGTAAGCTTTGAATTTCGTTTCTATTTGCTACAGAGGCTGAGAAATCAATTATTTAGTAGGCGTTTTATTGCTTTAATGTGTGTTATCATTTACTGTTGTAGATGTTTAAGGTTGAGCTAATTTTGAATGAATTTGCGTACTGTTGGGCAGTTTAAGCAATTGTCATAATATTTGTAGCATCACTAGTCTCTCCTGTGAGATGCAGCCTGTTTTCAGCCTTTTCATTATGCATTTTCCAGCTGGCCCAAGACGATTTTTTAAAGAGTTTTGGCTTAAGAAGTTACCCCACAAAGGAAGACTTCAGTTTATCAGTTTATCACAAATATTAACATTAAATCATCATTTTGAGGGTACATGGTATTCACTGTGCAGGAAGGGTTTGAAATATGTAACCAGCAACGTAAATAATGTACAGTAGTGGAGTAGAAAGTGCAGTATTTGCCTCTGAGATACAGCAGAGCAGACAAAATTGAAGTTGCATGAAATCCTCAAATGTCTACGTTAGCACTTGAGTAAATATACATTTCACCACTGGGTAAGAGCCTTATACTGTGTTCTGTGTGTGTTTGTTTTCAGAATGAGACAGGGATGGGCTGTGAGAGCTATGAAATTATCCAGCCAGGTTTGGATGATGTGGTTCCACCAGATTACGAGACTCCAGCATCATCCACTCTTCTAGTAAGCTGTCAGCACGGTGTACTTCTTGAGGATGACCCAGCACTCTGGCCAAAACAGCTGTCTGATAGTGCACGCTGCTCAATAGTGCAGAGAGGACCACTTCAGGTGAAGGACAGGATCTTCCCAAGAAATGAAGATGGGTGCAGATTTACTAGCAGCAATTACTACATGCAAATGAAAAATGGAGAACAGATATGCAGATCATGGCTTGTCTACAGTGAAAAGAAGGACCGTGTTATTTGTTTTTGCTGCCGCCTGTTTGGAAACAGAGAAAGGAGCAATCAGCTGAGTGAGGATGGGTTTAATGATTGGAAAAATCTTTCAGCCCACCTGAGACAGCATGAAAAGTCAGCTGAGCACATTGCAAATATGGACGCTTGGCGCAACCTATCGCAGAAACTCCAGACACACACGGCTATAGATCAGGTGAACCAAAATCTTCTTTCTCTTGAAGTAAATCGCTGGAAAGAGGTACTGACAAGATTGATTGCAATCGTTAACCATCTGGCAGAGCGCAATCTAGCATTTCGTGGCCACTCTGACAGGCTGTTTGAGCCTGGAAATGGAAATTTCCTTGGGCAAGTTCAACTCATGGCTCAGTTTGACCCAATTATGAGAGAGCATCTGAGGAGAAGTCAGGCCAAAGAGCTAAGTGACAATTACTTAAGCAAACACATTCAAAATGAACTCATCTCCCTTGTAGCACAAGTGCACAATCGATGCAATTGTGGAGAAAGTAAAGAAAGCTAAATATTATGCTGTTATCATGGACTGCACTCCAGACCTCAGTCACAATGAGCAGCTTTCAGTGGTGCTACGGATTGTGAATTGTGAAACCTCAAAAGGTATCTCCATTCATGAGCACTTTGTTGGTTTTCTTCAGGCACTTGACACAACAGGAAGAGGGTTATGCAAGTCATTTTTAGGGCACCTAGAAACACTAGGTTTGGACCTCTCCAACTGCCGTGGCCAGTCTTACGACAACGGCAGTAACATGCAGGGTAAAAAGCAGGGGGTCCAAAAGAGAGTGTTAGAACTAAACAGTAAGGCTTTGTGTGTTCCTTGTGGAAGCCACACTTTGAACCTTGTTGTTGGGGATGCTGCCAAGTCATCTGTGACATCCATCAGCTTCTTTGGTCTGCTACAGCGACTCTACACTCTGTTCAGCTCCTCAGTTCATCGCTGGTCCATTCTCACAGAGCACATCAAGAATTTCACACTGAAGGCATTGTCAACAACCAGGTGGGAGTCCAGGCTTGAAGCTATCAAAGCTGTTCGCTACCAGCTTCCTGAAATTGTGGAGGCATTGACTGCTCTAAAGGAATATGCCATGGAGAAAAGGGATGCAGAAGTTGTTTCAACAGCTGGAAGCATCTGCCAGGAGATGCAGAGGTGGCCTTTTGTGGTAAGTACCATTGTATGGTACAATGTGTTGTTCCAGATAAATAAAGCCAGCAAGACCCTGCAGAGCCAGAAAGTTTCAATTGAAACGGTCAGGAAAGAAATCAGGGCAGTGACAGAATTCCTTCAGGAATTTCGGGATGATGGGCTCAACACTGCCAAAACAGAGGCCAGGGAAATAGCAGAGAAGCTTGAGGTAGAGATGAGCTGGCCAGAGGTGCGTCAGAGAAGAACAACCCGACAGTTTGAGTATGAAGGCAAAGAGCAAACTCAGTCAACTGCAGAAGAGATCTACAAAAGAGAATTTTCTTGCCTCTTATTGATACAGCTCTTATTACCTTTAAATGAGAGATTTTCACACATGGAAACCTTCTATGAGCTGTATGGATTTCTCTACTCCACTGACGTCATGAGAAGCACTGAGAAGGAAGGGAAGCTGGATGAATGCTGCCACAGACTGGAGCAGAGATTTGATGATGTTGATGCAGAGGACCTGAAACTTGAGGTAAAGAGAGCAGTTAGATCCTTCCCCACAAACATCTCAACACCATCTGAGATGCTTGATTATATCTACAGGGAGAATATCTTAGACCTATATCCAAATATGAGTATAGCAGTGAGACTTCTGCTTACTCTCCCTGTGACAGTGGCCTCAGGTGAGAGAAGTTTCTCGAAACTGAAGCTCATAAAAACATATCTGAGGTCAACAATGTCACAGGAGAGGCTGTCTGCACTTGCTGTTCTCTCCATTGAGCAAGAAGTCAGGAAGTCAGTGGATATGGATCTCCTCATTGCAAGATTTGCTGAGGCCAAGGCTCGCAAAATAAGATTTTAGGGACAAAAGGGAGAAAATACAAAGACTACGAAAAAAAGGGACAAAAGAAAACATGGAGAGGGAGACAACAAGAAAAAGGGACAGGAATATGTGTAAAAGGGACAGGAAGAGGAAAAAAGACAAGGACAAAAAGGAGAGAATTCAAAGACTACAGAAAAAGACAGGAAGAGAAAAAGAAGAAGAAAGAAAAAAGGGAGAGGAAGAGAAAAAGGAAAAAAGGAGAGGAATATGAGTAAAAGGGACAGAAGAAGAAAAAAGACAAGGACAAAAGGGAGGTAAATACAAAGACTATGAGAAAAAGACAGGAAGGGAAAAAGAAAAAAGAGAGAGGAGTGTGAGTAAAATGGACAGGAAGAGAAAAAAGACAAGGACAAAAAGGAGAGAAATCAAAGACTACAGAAAAAGACAGGAAGAGAAAAAGAAGAAGAAAGAAAAAAGGGAGAGGAAGACAACCAGTAAAAGGGACAGGAAGAGAAAAAGGAAAAAAGGAGAGGAATATGAGTAAAAGGGACAGAAGAAGAAAAAAGACAAGGACAAAAGGGAGGTAAATACAAAGACTATGAGAAAAAGACAGGAAGGGAAAAAGAAAGGTTAATCAAAGACTACAGAAAAAGACAGGAAGAGAAAAAGAAGAAGAAAGAAAAAAGGGAGAGGAAGACAATAAGTAAAAGGGACAGAAGAAAACAATGGAGATGAAGACAAGAAAAAGGGACAGGAAGATGTGTAAAAGGGACAGGAAGAGAAAAAGAAAAAATAGAGATGAATATGAGTAAAAGGGACAGGAAGAGAGGGACAAAAGGTAAAACAAATAATACATGTGTATTCTGTTAAAATGTATGTATCTGTATAATTGACCTATTGTTTTGTGTGTTGTCTTCTCATTTCAGCACCACAACATAGAGGACAGCAGCTGCTGCTGCCCAAATTTGAGCTGTGTAAAGGTAAATCATCTCTGTCACATATACAGTTATGAAATTACAACTTATATAGTGAAATCAATTCTATGTATGTGATCCATCCTAAGTATTCTATCAGAGAACCTGCTGGTAAAAAATAATACTGTTAAAATGTATGTATCTGTATAATTGACCTGTTGTTTTGTGTGTTGTCTTCTCATTTCAGAGGGCCCCATGCCTGCCTTTGCCTTGGGCCCCAAATTTCCTAAATCCGCCACTGATTGCAGAGACGGTTTCGCTTGTTTGATTAAACGATAGTCGCACATCCCTCGTAACTACGCCGTGAAGGGGAACCCTCCCGGACTCCGCTATTAACATGAACCGCTCCGCCGAAGGAGCCGCACATCCACACGCACCGGACACCAAAATACAAGCACGTTTTCCATTTGATTGCTTTTAAATAAAGTTGTGTGCAGTTATATGGTTAAATATGATTATTAAAAGTGATCTTGTCTCCTTCCTGGTCCAGAACCGCTTGGTCCATGCCGTTAATAGGCGGCCCGCTTCGTGCGTGTGCTTGTAAAAATGATATTTAAGCCTGATTACGCTATTGTATTGTCAAAGCATTAAAAAACTGATTTTATAAAAAGGCAACTCGCCTACATAACTAAGCGCAATTAAGCGCGCAAAAAAAGTTGATTTTGTTGGATTGTAGGAGGGCGCACGGCCCAGTAGTTCCCCGCCTACCAGCTACTGAATGAATGAATAGATGAATGGAATGGGCAGTAACTTTCGATAATAAATTATACTGCAGGGCTACCTCCCATTTCACGCAACTCATCCTCAATTAAACTGCATTGAAGTGACACGTTCTGTGCATTATTCATTTGCACAACGTTATTAAGTATTTTCGATATTTGAAAACGATATCGTCCAATTCAGAGCAAGGAAGATTAGTATGCTAGAATCTCGGTTAGCAGGCATGTATCGCGCCTATTTTACAATAATCTCAAAGACCAACCAACCACGCGTGACACCTACGCCCAGGCCAGAGCCTTTTTGTTGCGATCTCTGAAACAAAAAAGGCTTGGGTCGTACAACACCGGATGCCCAGCCACAGCCGTGATTAACTTTTCAGTCGGTGTACTGTAGGAACCAACAAAGTACAGTAGGAACCAAAGTGCCGGTGTTCCCTGGGACCCACGCAAGCGAAGAGCGTCTACATTCTGATTGGCTAGATAGTGTTTTGCTGCTGAAATGCGTCATAGTAATTTGCATAAAGTTCAGCCGTCTTCAACTTTTTTTGGTCGCTCTGGTCGCTCAACTTTTGCCGCTGGCAGCGTTGGTCGCTTGTGTCGCTTTGGTCACTCTTGCCCATAGAAAGTGAATGACTTCCGGTGATTTGGCAGCTCAATTCGCTTCTGATGTGAACGCACAGTGTATAATCGCCTGAAAATAAGTATCAATGTTCTAATTACCTTAGAATGAGCCGTTTTTATCTACATAGGAGCGGGTCCCCCTCCACGGAGTTGCACTACAGTAGCCCAGAACGGACATTGTTTGCGTTTTCGCGTTGGCCACCATAGTTCTGCTACTGCTTGGAAAGGGAGAGGTGAGGGGAGGTGGTTGCAACCTACAACCTCACCACTAGATACCACTAAATCCTACACACTGGACCTTTAAAGGTGGAGTCTGCGATTCTAATCCAATACACTTTTTGTCAAATTCAGCAAAAATCTTGCTGTGCGCTGAAAAAAAATCCAGTGTTCGTACACAGCCCTGGCTCTGTAAATTGGAAACAAAGTGGCTCAGACCGTAATCATGTAACAATGAAGTTGTTCCAGTACTAGACTTTACATGGACCTAATAGCATAATAATGTATATGCAAATGTGATCATTGGATCAATGTTAGGTAAATAAAAAATAAAACATGAAAAAGCTTTACTTTTGTGCGTGTGGATGGGACGACTTGGACTTGTTATAGAGGCATGCATGCACACATTTTTATGTATGTGAAAGAAGAGACTACACTTTAGATTTTTTTTTTAAGGTGATGAAAAGCAACTTTGATTACATGCTCTATATTCAGAATTAAGGTCATTGTCCAGAAGAATGAAAAGTGTCACTTTTTTGTCGACTACAGTGCGTCATCAGAAATTTCAGAGTCACTGTCATAATCGTCAGCTGAAGCATTGTGCAAGAAGTTGATGTTCTCTGCTCCAGAGAAACCTTGCAGGTAACAGTCTCTCATGCGCATCTTAATTTCTCTGATGTCTCCGCCGCTTTCTGAGGATGATGCTCTGCAGACCTTTCAAACCCTCTTCACTTAGGCCCCTCTTCACTTAGGCAAATCTTAAAAGTAGAACACAATAAGACAAAGCCTGTGTTAGTAACTTCAGCAACAGCCATCATTGTTGTGTATGTTATGCAATATATTATTTAAATACATACTTTTCATTGTCTCACTAGAAACCAGGCAGGACAGCTCTTTCAGGGTATTGGCACGAGTTGAAAGAGATTTCCAATGGTGGTCCATCACCCTAACAAGAATCTCCTTCTCAAGTCTCCTTACTGCTACACTCTAAAAAAACGTTGGGTTAAAAACAACCCCACCGTAACCCAACTGCTGGTTTAATATAAGACCAGCCCAGAATTTAGTAAGGATAACTCAACCAAATGGGTAGCCAGTTTTAACTCATATGTTGGGTTACCGGTTTACTCAGAATGCTGGGTTATTTTAACTAAGCTGTTAGTTATATTAACACTACAATTGAGTTGCTGTGCTATTTGCTGTGAGTATTTGGGTTATATTGACTACATAATTGGGTTAACTAGTCAGCCTAGTTGGATCACATCATGGAACATAAACATATTTTTTCTTTAGCCTGTATGTTTTTTTTATTTGGGAGACTTTGTAAGAAACGTCTGTCTGCTAAAACACTTTGGATACCAGCTGTGCACGTTGGCGCAATTACTGTACACGAGGACTGTGATTTGAGTTGTCCGAGTGCATTATGTCACATTACCTTGCCCTAAACCAGCCAGTGGAACCAAAAGTTTCCTCTCCGCTACTGCCATGTCAAGTATCTTCTGTACCAGGTCTGGTGTCCACCTCTGGAAGAGGCACATGGCAGCCTCAGGGTGGAGAATTTGAAAGTCCAATGCAATCTTAAAACACACACACACACACACAACAATCACAAAACATACTTTACCTATGTGTTGATGACGTATGAATCGATTGTGTTTGAATAAATAGCATTTCATTATAAAGTGATGAAGTCATTTTCAGGACACATTTCAGTCTCAATCGGTAGAAGTTTGGGATTGACAGCAGAGTTAGGGCCAGTAAGTAAAGTATTAAAGTAACTTTGTATGTTCTTTACATTGTAGGAAATATTGGCCTTCATACCATCTTTCATGGTAAGGTGGGGAAACTTCTCCAGGACATCGATGATGGTCTTGTTGGCATTGTCCCGCACCCACCGTGCTCTGTACAGAGCCGTGTCGCGCATGAATTCCTCCACCTGGATGAGTGGCTGGCTGTTGTTCTTAAGCCACTCGTTCCTCTCCAACACCATCTCCAGTGGCATGGGTGAGTCTATGAAAAAATACAGTTGTAGAAAATGAGATTGCTGTCATTTTAAATCAGGGGTGGCCAAACTAAGGCCCGTGGGGCCAAATGCGGCCCGTTGGTCTCTTTCAAGTGGCCCGCCGTGAAATCTCTACATAAAATGTAATGTGGCCCATTTTTCTATGTACATTTTACTCAGACAGTTAAAAGATTGCTCATAGATCTCAACTATTAAACAATTGAATAGTAGGATTGAGTACTACAGGTATAGTATTATAGAATGCTTTGGAAATCAAAGGGGTTTTCTGGTCTACAATAGGGTTGGGTACCGGAAAGCGGTACCAATACGGTACCGGTTCCGACGTAAACGGTAGTAACAAGACCGAATGAGAACGAATATTTCGGTGCCTGACATTTTTTTTTACCGCCCCCTATCTAATATCTTTCTAACTTTAAAAAAACACTTCAGTATTTTTTAAGACGATAGTCGCACATCCCTCGTAACTACGCCGTGAAGGTGAACCCTCCTGGACTCCGCTATTAACATGAACCGCTCCGCCGGAGGAGCCGCACATTCACACGCACCAGACACCACAATACAAACACACATGTTTTACATTTGATTGATTTTAAATAAATTTGTCTGCAGTTATACGGTTAAATACGATTATTGATTAATGACCGATCGTGTACTGCGGTCAAGACAGCCGTCTCTCGGTTTTGCGTGGTCAAGCCAGCCGCTCCAACATTTTCAATTATTCCATAACTGTGACATTTTAGCAAAACGTTCAGCCTCATATCTGTTTTCTGACTAAGGTATTGCTTTTAGACAGTTCATGCAATTGTTTCTAAATGTGTGGCTCATCTTTTTGTCGCAAGCCTTTTCCGAGCGCCGGCTGCATATTGTATGGGCATATGTCGGCCTTTTTTTTCAAAACAGTTATACAGTTTAATGCCCACTTTTACTGCCTTATAAGAATTGCTAAACACTGTTATTTACATGTGCAATACTGCTGTGCAATATTTTGTTCCATATGTGTGTTTTATATTTATATCTATTTTAATATTTAAGGTGTCTCACTGTTCAGGTCACTAGGAAGAGAAAATGGAGATCTGGTAGAATCTTTATTAATTTCCAGTATATTGTACAGTTCTATTGTTTGATACAATAATGTTCTATTTGATATTATGTACATTTTTTTTTATATATTGGCTTATTTATATTTATTATCATTGTTCCTTGTATTTATATTGTTAAAGATTTGCTGTAAGTTAATATTTTGTTCAATTTGGCCCTGGAAATAAAAGGGTATTGTTTTTTGACAAAGTGTGGGCTTTTTTTTATTTTTTAAGTACCGGTTCGAGAACCGTTTAGGAACCGGTACCGTTTAAAAAATACCGAGTAGGCACCGGTAACGGATAAAACCCAAACGATACCCAACCCTAGTCTACAAACACTGGTTGAAAACTGGCGCTTGATTTTATATTGCCCCCTGACACTCATTTTTTCTGTATGCGGCCCACGAGCAAAAAAGTTTGGCCACTCCTGTTTTAAATGATAGAAATATTTCTGTGTAGGCATTCACAGTCGCAGCTACCTGGGATTGTTTGTGTAGGCGCATTCTGAACTCTCCGAGGCTCTGGGTCCCTCAATTGACGTATCCTTTTTCTGATGTTCCTCAGGCGCTCCTCCGGTGCTGTCTGCCTTTTGTGTACCAGGTGCTCTGCAAGGAATTAAGGTGAGTAATTCAGTGCCCACGATCAGCAGCCCTATCAAGCTGTCTGAAGTGCCTGAAGTACTCACAAAGCCAGTCTCTGATGCGTCCTTGAGGAGGGGAAACGCCTCTACCAGTGAAGCGGCCAAGGCCATCTTGGTGTCAGCTGTAGGCCTATTATGCAAAAAGCAAATGTACAGTGTACCTCTAGATGGATATAATCATGACCAAAATATTTTAGTCTTTTTTGCCAAACATGCCTGCAATCTTTGGTCTTTATGTGCACTTGAGGACAATTATAAACACTTCAGCACATTTCTAAATACAGACATTCTACTGAATAAGGCAAGTGCAGAACATAGTGTTGGTTATCATGCCGTATGCCTCATTCTGTACTTACGTTTCTCCAAACCTGTTAATGAGTTGGGACACCAAGATCCGCACCATGCATCTCCTTTGAGTTAAGCTGATTATGCTTGTTTTCAAGGGCCTGAAGAATTGTCCTCCCTTCAATTGCTGCACTCAATATTTGGCGTATATCCTGGATGATATATAGAAAATGCAGAAAGGATTTACTTTGATATCCAATGTGTTTCAATGCAGTCAAAGTACATTTTAGGAATATGTACTATGACATGAAGTTTACTTTTTAAAGAAAGCTAGTTAAACCACCTAAACCATATATTTTCTGACCGGTTATACCCTCTGTGCAAATATATGGTTTAGGTGGTTTAACTTGCTTTTCCCTGTTTAAAAGGGGTGTCAGAGGAATGCGCTGAAATGTGTCGGCTACAGCAACCTGTCTGACACTCCCTGAATCCGTGTCCCTCTGCTGTACATAAGACAGACGAGGAAGCTTCTCTTCCATAGGCTGAATGAAAAGAGTTTGAAAAATACACCATTTGTTTGTAGTCTGTTTCAAGGCCTTTGCAGTAGTGCAAGACAGGAATTCTTGTTTAAGATTGTCTAATGTACTGAGTAATGCCATTGTCTTAGTTTAGAGGCGCTCCACAATGTCACCAATCAGGTCCAGGTCAAATTTAACATACTCTACCCTGAATTTCCTCATCATGAGGAAATTCAGGGTAGAGTATGTTAAATTTGACCTAGATCGGAGATTGGCCAGGAAAAGCGCAATCCTCCCACTTACTCCATCTTCAAGATCATCCCAGTACCCCTCCTCACCTGACCCCTCCTCACCTGGTACCTCTAGAGGTGGCCCATTTTCCTACCCCTAGGGTCTCCAGGGAGGTCTTTAAAAGCTATTCAACACTATGTTCTGCACTTGCCTTATTCTTAACCCCCTAAACCGTACATTTTCTGAAAGGTTATGCCTTTTAGTTTTTGATTTAACATACATGGAGACACTGTGTATGAAATGTGCTATATGAATACGCTTGCCTTGCTTTGCCATATAGCTATTTCTAACTGTGATCTCTATGACAAAAAAACATGAGATTAAGAACAATCACACCTGTTATACTGAGGAATAGGAACTTACAAACATTGGAACTATATGTAGGACCATTGGCATCTCTGGGCAAGGAACAAGATCTGCTGTTGGAGGAGTGACCTCAGGGCATACTGGGGTGACAGGAGCTGGCGTAGCATTTCCAGTCTAGGAAGTATAGTTATGTCACACATATATGATCTGATAACATTAATTATGCAGACTTGGAAACTGGTTGGAAATGACTGTTAATACTTACAGATAAGTACTCAAATAAAAAAATATGCTCTGGCAAAGGGGCTTTCAAAAAAAGAAAATATTTGAATCGAAGGAACTTCTAAAAACTATATTACATGATTGGATAATAGGAACAGTCAAGTCCCTAGAAGAGCCTGTATCTTAGTGACACATAGAGGCTGGGGTCATCCTTTCTGTATGACCTTGTTGCATGAAGTGGATGGTGGTCAAGGAGCTCTTCTATGTCAACAGCTGCTACACGTTCTGAATGCATCACACTGTATGCAAACAAATGTCTGTGAAAACCAACTGTATCCCACTGTTCCACCATCAGTTTGACTGACATTACATTTAATTGCAGGACAAGAATGGTGCGGATCCGTCCAAACTGGGGCTCACCCTCTGCATTACAGGACAAGAACACAGTCATCCCAGGTCTGTATTCTGACCCATTGAAAATGACCCAAGTTGGGACAAAAACCTCTGTAAAAAGGGGAAGGCCTAGAGTACACTGAACATTTTGGATACCGTCAATGTATGAAAGAAATGTGCTGTGCCCTGGACCAACTTCAAAATTGTTTTTTAGAATGGTACCAGACAGAATGGTATAGAGCACTGCATCATTTGATGATGAAAGGCCATTGTCTTGCAAATATTTCTAAAGTTGCATGTAACATGACTGATGCGCTTGAAAAACCCATGCTTAGCCTCAAACCTCATTGCCCAGTACTGTACCAAAGGGCCCAGTTTTTGTATGGCACTTGGGTAGTGGGTATCATAAAGTGGTGCTTAGGCTGCAGATGGCGGTGTGGGAACAGTTCAAGGAACAGTGTATGATGCTCTTCAATGATCTTACCAAGATATTGTACTGCAGGTTGAGTCAGCGAGGGCGAAAACAGCAGTTCCATGCAGGACAGCAGCAGTAGCAAAAGATGCCACTCCTTGCAACCATGAGGGACTAAATCACCTACCATGAGGAGCAGCAGTCGAAGTAAGCACCAGGACTGCGCAGCAGACTGACGCATAGCCCCATCCATATTTCGCAGGTCATGTTTGCTGATGACTGATGGTTTATTGCGTTTATCCGCAAAACCATAATCAAAACCTGTTATCCTATAATTTAGCTTGTCCAATGTTAGGTGGTTATTTTCAATTAGTGAGTTGAGAATTAACTTCACCTCATACGGCCCTATGCCCTACAGGATGTCATGCATGACATCTGGTGCAACATTGTCAGTGACATGGTAAAATTTGAGGTTATTTAAAAAACTGTCCCTCTTAAGGCCTGTTAGTGTAGGATTACCTATTGTTAGATCATCCTGATGACTTGCTCTGCTGCGCATCAGCACAGAGTCTTCTGAGGTCATTGTTCTCAACACGGTCCTTTCAACACTGCACCAGCAGCAAACATGATGGCCAGAAAAACTTTCAATGTAGCCTAGAATGGCATTTAGGCCCAAGTTGTCCCCTACAACCTGTGCGATGGTGCATTTTACAACGCCCTGAAAATCGGGACTGGTTATCCTAATGCCATCGGTTTCGAGACACTTTATTTCCTCAACAATAGGCCTAAGGATGGCATCAAGACCATAAGTCTTTGCGTCATCCGCCTTATAGACTGCCAGAAGGAACTGGGACTTTAGGCTGCAAAGCAACTGTGGTGGCAAACTTTTTATTGAGAAGTAGAGGAAGCCCAATTTATGAATTCCTGTCTTGGACCCAAGAGGGTTTATGGTCTCACAGTCATCATTGTAGAGGAGAATTGGAATGGATATTTCTTTAAGGAACAGTGGGTGACTTTTATAGAACTCCCCATCAAAGAAATCCTCTAGACTAGGGTTTCTCAACGGGGGCTGTACCGCCCCCTGGGGGGCGGTACAAACATTTTGGGGGGCGCTGGACGCGTGAGGGCTGGTAGGGGGGCGCTCAGGCACGAATGGGGGCGCCACAATTTGGCTTGTACAAAGTTCATTTTAACTCTACATTTTAAACTTAATGGTTTCCCAACTAAAAATAACGCTGCTGTCTGAGACCAAGAACCCGAGTCTGCTGCTTCCACTGCTGGGTAAAAGGGAGTAAACCCCAACGTCGCCCCTTGAGATCTCCCCTCTGCTCCCTGATCACGATCGGACAAGCCGAGCAGGAACGGTCTCCATAGTAACGCCCAAACAAATCCACCACAGCACGAGCGAAACCTGCGAACACAAACGCTACTCATTTTCGCGGGCTAAAACTTAAGTAACCAATGAAAACGTACACAAGCACGATAATGTAACAACGTTTAATCACACACAGCATTACAATCAAACATGGCGGAAAACAAGAAGAAATGCAGGCAGTACAATGCAACTTATATAAATTATGGATTTATTCCATCAGCCACGAACGTACATCTGCCGATGTGCCTGCTATGTCAGCAGGTTTTCTCTAACGAGGCAATGAAGCCTTCGCGGTTACAGGAGCATCTCTCAAAAAAACATCCTGACAAGGCATCAAAAGACTCGGCCTACTTCCAGTCACTGAGGGATCAACATTCAAGGCGCCCTACCATCAACGACATGTTCGCTCGGAACGTCAACCAGACAGAGAGTGGGTTGGTGGCATCCTATAACATTGCACTACTGATTGCAAAGGCCGGCTTACCGTTCACTGTGGGGGAGTCTCTTGTAATTCCCGCAATAAAGGAGGCGATCTCCACCGTCATGCAGCGCGACCCGGTGCCAGTCACCAAGGCCATCCCGCTCAGTAATGACAGTGTGGCCCGGCGCATACGGGAGATGTCAACTGACACGGAGGAACAGCTGTGCTTAAAGTTGCGCGGCTGTACCTTCAGTGTCCAGCTGGATGAGACCACCACGGCCGACAACAACGTCCTCCTGATGGCCTATGTCCGTTATGTGTCCGGGAGGGACCTGGTGGAGGATTTCCTTTTCGGGGAATACCTGGCCACAGACACGCGAGGGGAAACCATCTTCGCCGCCCTGACTAAGTTCCTGCGGGAGAGGGACATCCCGGTGACGAACATCATCGCCTGCGCCACGGATGGAGCGCCAGCTATGGTCGGCAGATACCGGGGATTCGCCACCCTGCTGAAGCAGCAAGCCCCCCGTGTGTTGACAGTGCACTGCGTACTGCACCGTCACAACTTGGTGGCCAAAAAATTGTCCCCGTCACTCCATCAGTCCCTGGATGTTGCGGTCAAGGCTATCAACAAAATAAAAGCACATGCGCTGAATGATCGGCTCTTCAGACAGCTGTGTGGGGAAAATGATGAGGCCTTTAAGCGCCTGCTGCTCCACACTGAGGTGCGCTGGCTGTCAAAGGGCAACTGCTTGGCCAGGCTGTGCGAGCTTTTCCCTTCAGTCGTTGAATTTCTCGACCAGGCCGACGCATCATTGAAGGCCCAGCTGTGGTCCTGTCGCCATGACATTTTTTACCTCTCCGACTTCTTTGGGAAAATGAACGAGACCGCATTGAAGCTCCAGGGGGATGGGGTGACGCTGGTCCACTCCAAGGCCACCATCTGCAGCTTCCTCGCAAAACTGGAGCTCTACCAACAAAACGTGGGGAGGCGACAATTAATCCACTTTCCACAGTTAGCCAAGGTAGGCTTCTGAATTAAGGTCTGTTCATATTCCACAATAAGAAAGAAATGTGTGATTGGTCAGAATCGGACACGCCACCTCGGTTGCCTCTTTATTTCGATCTCCTCCGCAATCGCGCATCATTCCCGTGACGTGTACTGCAGTAAGCGTGGCGTATTAAGAAATAACGTGACCAGAACGAACTTTGTTCTTGAAGAAAGACATTTTTTCGTTTTCTCGAGGTGTCGAGAAAACGAAAAAATGTCATTCTTCTTTCAGAGTATGAACAGGCCTTTTGACTACGTTTTATCTCTGCTCACATGATAAAATACAATAGGCTATGCCTACGACACAATATAATTTGTACTGTACTTGCCCAGGTGTTGGATGAGCTGACAGATCGCCACCTGCTGCTCTACACTGACCACTTGAAGGCAGTCAAGGCCGATATGACAATTCGCTTCAGGGACCTGGAGCAGTTAGATGTGCCTGACTGGGTGATGGAGCCAGGGCAAGCAGATGCTGCCAACTGTGAGCCCGAAATCCAGGAGAGCCTCATTGATCTCCAGAACGACGAGGAGGCAAAAGTAATGTTCCGGACCTCCGGTTGGCGTGCGATGTGGGTAACACACGGTCAGCGTTTTCCCCCACTGTGGGAGAGGGTCCATCTCCTGCTCCTCGCTTTCCCCACGTCGTATCTCGTGGAGCAAGGATTCAGCCAAGCTCTCCACATGCAGACTAAATATCGGAACCGGCTTAACCTGGTTAGCTCTGGCGCACTCAGGCTAAAACTGACTTCCGAGTGTCCAGACGTGAAAAAGCTATCAGCGGCCCACCAAGCACAGGGCTCTCACTAAGTGCTATTAGTCCCATAAAATTTTTCTTCTTCTTTAAAATTGTCGTTCTTTCCTTCAGCGTCTCAGTCCTCAGTTGTTTTTCAAAACTTTAATAAGCCCAGAGCGCATTCATTTTTCCCCTCGCTCAGCCTCTGTCTTCAGTTGCTTTTCAAAAGCCCAGAGCGCATTAAAATGACGTGTGAGCGATTTGTTTTTATTGGTTAACGGTTGATCACGTGGAGTGTGCATGTTGTTCGGCATCTCTGAATATATCAGTAAAACTATTTTTCAACCAATTCTGCAGTAGTGGTATTTTTTCCCCCCATGTTCCACGTTGCTTAATACACCTTGGGTTAATGTTGTGATATTGTGAATGTAACTGTAATATAAATATGAACCACTTCTATTCAGACTTCCCATATTATACTGCAATTTCACACACCTGTCAGAGGTCCAACAAAACTGTATCAGAGACCAGAAAAAAACGTGTTTTTCATGGGACCTTTAACATGCAATTAAATCACCCTCAAAGCCTGTGTGGCCTTTCTCTCAGTAGAAACACCAATTTGAATTCTACTTCACAGCTCTTTCCTTAGTAGCAACTCATGGGCTCAGGGTCACATTACAACTAAAATAACGTTTCCATGTTGTTTACCAGTTTCTCCAGTTAAGTAACGTACAAACATGACCTATTATATGTCTCAAAAACATACATTTTGGAGGCAATGTTTAAAATCAATGCTTTAATTTCCTGTAAAATGGTCAGATTTGCTCAGCAGCACATCAAGTTGTTGGGGCATAAATACATAAATACATAAACAGCTCCAATCCAATACAAACAGATTTTAAAGCAAAACAATGGCTTCTCTCATCATAAAACCTGATGTCAGTTGAAGTCCCCCAGTCTTAACCCACTGTTCACTACCAGAACACGTAAAGCACCCTGGAGGGGGGGGGGGGGGGGGGGGGGGGGGGGCGGTACGAGGATCATGGAATGGTAAAGGGGGCATTTGTTCAAAAAAGGTTGAGAACCACTGCTCTAGACCATCACCTTCTCTCTGTTGCCATGAGAGCATGGCCTTCAGAACTCCTGGCAAACTGAGTAGCCTGTTTAAAAGGGGTGTCAGAGGAGTGCGCTGAAATGTGTCGGCTACAGCAACCTGTCTGACACTCCCTGAATCCGTGTCCCTCTGCTGTACATAAGACAGACCAGGAAGATTCTCTTTCAAAGGCTGAATGAAACAGCCAGAGTTTGAAAAATACTCCATTTGTTTGTAGTCTGTTTCAAGGCCTTTGAATGGAGTAGCGCAAGACAGGAATTATTTTTAAGATTGTCAGCATGCCCTAATGTACAGAGTAATGCCATTGTCTTAGTTTGGAAGCGCTCCACAATGTCACCAATCAGGTCTGTAGTCCTACTGACGATGAAATTAAGGGTATGTTAAATTTGACCTGGATCGGAGATTGGCCAGGAAAAGTGCAACCCTCCCACTTACTCCATCTTCATCCAGATCATCCCAGTACCCCTCCTCACCTGACCCCTCCTCACCTGGTACCTCCTGAGGTGGCCCATTTTCACCTTGCAGGGCATTCTGCCTACCCCTAGGGTCTCCTGGGAAGTCCTGCTCACCTTCGTGTGTCTTCTATAAGACCTCATGAAGGAAAATGTTCGCCCACAGCCCTGCCCGCAACATTGAAAATATGTCTCTGATTGGTTGAGCTGATGAACAGCCCGTAAATGTACAAATAATTGCTTAGAGTGTCCTGCAATTAGGCGTTTGCATTTGAGGCATGTAAGTTTAAGCCTCAGACCAATTCTCGGGACGAGAGCTTGAATGGTTGCCTCATCTAAAAGGAAAAAGCTTTCCTCATCTATCGCCTCATCTGTAAGACAAAACATTCACAGAGACAAAGAAAGTCATTAAAAATGTTATCACCTATTGCCAGATTTTAGTTTGCATTTAGTGTTCTCTGTAATTTGCCACTTATAATGTTCATTGTTCATGTTCAATAAATAAATGTTCATTTATTACACTGTTGTGTTTCTTTTCATGTTCCATTTTACAGTAGTACAATTTATTTACCTCTAAATCTGTCTGTAAGCTATCCGAGCTGCCATGATTGTAATTTTTCTATCACAAAACTATCCATTGAGGAAAAAAGCCTGGAAGATCAACAAACAATGACATTAAAACATGAAACATTGAAATGTATCTTGTAATGATAGTGTGACATGCCTCATGGTATGCAAGTCCCTCTAGCTCACAGCATATTATATTCATGCATTAGTTGACTTTGTCAGGTAAAAAAAATCAAGATAAATTCAACAAAAAGTTCTTGTGGTACGCTCAGAACTTCACATGCAATCATTATTTTATTTTCACCAGCGTTTTGGCCTAAGCCTTTGCCAGGATCATGTCATGATGTCTATTGATGTTTATTAATGGAAGGCTAATAACATCACCTGTACCATACATTTGTGTTTGGATAAACACGCATTGACACATTCCACCTTTCTCTATGTAATTGAGGGGGTTTAAACAGGTTGTGCATCCCAAAATGATCAACTTTAACAATCAAATTCAGGTTCATTGTGGCTAGACCTTTTAAAAAAAAGATGGTTTCATTGATATTCAACAAAAGGAGTGTTGTGGCAGACTCTGAACTTCATATGCAATAATTATTTTATTTTCAAAAACATTTCGGCCTAAGACTTTTTCCGGGGTCATGTCATGACCTCTGTGACGGCTTAGGCCGGAATGTTGGTGAAAATAAAAATTAACTAATGTCACAACAAGTAAGCTATTTTAGTTTAGCCTCACCCCAATGGATTAATATGAATTCTGTATGTTCGAATGACGTCTGAAGCGTGACCTTGAGAGAGTTATATCAACATGATCAACACTGGTAAGGTAAATTGCTTCCCTAACGCCAATCGAAATATTGCTGCATGGATGGCCATTTCTTTAACAACGTAAGGTTAGCCGTAGCAAAGGCTAGTTAGGGTAAAGCTACTGACTAGGAGCTGCGAGGTGGTTTAACAGTAAAAATAATTTACGTTTGTGTCGGCTATAATGGAAACCGGGACACTAGATTCCTGTATACATTAGTTTATTTTAATAGACATCATGGTACACGGAATCGGATATTTTGCCATTTGATATCGGTTGTATTCCTTAACTAGCGCTAGTGCTAACGGTTACTATTGAACAGCATGGACACTAAGAGCCAGCATCTAGTTCTAGCGCGAAACCTGGCATGCTAGCTGTTGCAACGTCTCGGATGAGCCTATTTAATCAATCGTAATCCTTATTTCTGCAGTTTAGGGGTGTGGATCATCTAAAGTGAATCAAGCCTGTGTTTGGACCACGTATTTACGATGATGGTTATTTTCTGCTCTGTTGATTGAGGCAACTGTAGTTAGTTACTTTTACATATCATAATGGTGGACACAAACCTGAAATGTTTCGCAGTCTGCTCAATAACTGACAACCACTTATGTATTGTATAAAATGTAATGTTGGGTTATTGCTACTACACGTCTGAGTCACAATAACCCTGATGATGAGTTACTATGTCTCTAAGCATGTTGACGCCGTTACGTAATAGCAGCAAGCATATCACTACTGCTGGCTTATGTTTGCATTTGGGTTCGGGTGCGAATTGGAGTCAAGTATTTTTTCCATTGCGCTGTTGGCACAGGGACACTGGGACATGCGAGGTTGTGGATCGGGATGCACATCGCTTCGGTGCAATCCATTGGCTTGGCTTAGACCAGGGGTATTCAACTAAAATTTCAAGAGGTCCAGTGAGAGAAAATGTTCTCAAGCGAAGGTCCGGAACATCATAATGTGACATTATGATGACATGTATCCCACTGTTCCACATTAATTATTGTGAGGTATATATATATATATATATATATATATATTGTGGCGCCCGCCGGGTACAGGTAAGGATGAGGGTATGTGGGATGGTGGTAGATGGGGTTTATATTGCACCATGCCATCTGGTGGCCGCAGAGCACTTTTCACTCTCCCCACTGTCTAAAGGAAACCCGACCATATATGGACGTCTAACGAGACCAGGAAGCGGAGCAGCTGCAGCCACTCACCCTAATGAGGGGAGAGAAGATAAAAGCTGGAAGAAGCGGACCAAACGAGGAAGGAGGGGAAGAGAGAGAGAGAGAGAGAGAGAGAGAGAGAGAGAGAGAGAGAGAGAGAGAGAGAGAGAGAGAGAGAGAGAGAGAGAGAGAGAGAGAGAGAGAGAGAGAGAGAGAGAGAGAGAGAGAGAGAGAGCTGTGTATGACCCTTTTCCCCAGGAGAACCCCGTTGGCCGATCGACCCCTGCACCGTCTGAGAACCCGCCCGTGTACCGACCCCCGCCTGTCTGACATCCCTCCCGCCCGCCGAACCCTGGTCCGTCTGAGAGCCCGCCTGTGTACCGACCCCCGCCTGTCTGACATCCCTCCCTCCTGCCGAACCCTGGACCGTCTGAGAACCCGACCCCGTGCACCGAACCCCACGCTCAACCCCCGACGACGAGTCCAGAGCCTGAGCCCCCTCAGGACCGCCCCCCCCCCCCCTCCGCGACGGCGGAGTTTTCCCCTCTTTCCCCCTCTCCCGAATCGACAATAAATTTGGTTAATTGTGAAACTGGTGTGGTGGCACCTCTTCTCCTCCCCGAGGTTGCCACAATATATATATATTAGTGGTGAGCCGTTATCGGCGTTAACGTGCTGCGTTAATGCAAGACTCTTATCGGGCGATAAAAAAAAATATCGCCGTTAATCTATTCTCAAAGTTGGGTTGGGAGCTGGGTCTATACCGAATTTCTACCGGGGACGTAAGCGCCGCGGAACGGCTGCGTCCTCTGCCCGGCGTCAATCCCCACCGGGCGTGTAGCGCTGCAAGGCGCCCATTCCGAGTACAGATACAGATAATTCATATGGTTAACAGATACAGATACAGATAATGCTGTACTCGCTCATCCCTATCCCAGACTATGAGAAAGAAGATTCTCTGGTCTGATGAGACCAAGATTGAACTTTTTGGCGTTAATTCTAAGCGGTATGTGTGGAGAAAACCAGGCACTGCTCATCACCTGCCCAATACAATCAGGGTTCTAAATTAACTTTTTTGATTACCAGCCAATTTGGCTGGTAACTTTCTAAAGTTACCAGCCAATCAGAATTTCCACTGGCCAAATTTTTGTATCTAATCTTTTGTATCCGCACTTCCAGACTGTCACCGGGGCTTCAGAGTAATGTGTCCGAGGAGAGTAGCCCTCTCGGACTCACTCGCAAGCTTTTACCGCTGTTTTCTTTTTCATCCGCATTTCCAGACCGTCACCGGGGCTTCAGAGTAATGTGTCCGAGGAGAGTAGCCCTCTCGGACACACATGCTAGCTTTTACCGCTGTTTTCTTTTTTTATCCGCACTTCCAGACCGTCACCGGGGCTTCAGAGTAATGTGTCCGAGGAGAGTAGCCCTCTCGGACACACACGCCTCCTTCCTCTTCTCGCCCCCAGTCTGTCCAACCAACCACCGCCGCATTTAGTTTACGTTTAGGCTTTTTAATTTACTTTAGCTCCCTTCTTTTGGTAGTTTCTGCTTTGTTCATTCATTCTTTTTCTTCTTTGTGTTTTCTGTTTCCATGGTTACTCGCACTGGTTGGTTGCACTGCCTGCGCGCAGCCAATGGGCGTCGTATACGTCATCACGTAGCATCACGACAGTGTTCATGGGAAATGTAGTCAGTACTGCCCAGGGAGCGAGAACAGTAGAGCGGCTCTGACTGACATGATTGCCTCATGCATCACCGGCCAAACTAGCTAGTAAGTTTTTATTAACACCCGCCAAAATGATTTTTAACCCGCATTTGGCGGGTTGGCGGGTGTTAATTTAGAACCCTGAATACAATCCCAACAGTGAAACATGGTGGTGGCAGCATCATGCTATAGGGGTGTTTTTCAGCTGCAGGGACAGGACGACTGGTTGCAATTGAAGGAAAGATGAATGCGGCCAGGTACAGAGATATCCTGGAAGAAAACCTCTTCCAAAGTGCTCAGGACCTCAGACTGGGCCGAAGGTTCACCTTCCGACAAGACCTAAGCACACAGCTAAAATAACGAAGGAGTGGCTTCGGAACAACTCTGTGACCATTCTGGCCCAGCCAGAGCCCTGACCTAAACCCAATTGAGCAGCTCTGGAGAGACCTGAAAATGGCTGTCCACTAGAGATGAGTACAGCATTATCTGTATCTGTATCTGTTAACCATATGAATTATCTGTATCTGTATCTGTACTCGGAGTGGGCGGGGCCTAACCCGGAATTGGGCGGGATTTAACCCGGAAGTGGGTCGGGTTGTCTTGAAATGAGCGAGGTTTTAACCGGTATGTTATTTTAAGCATGCAATTGATATGGGTTGATCAGAAATTGTTATTTATTGCCTGATTAGAAAACTATTTACAGGACAGCATCAGTATTGAAAAAAAACAAAACAAAAACTCTGACGACCGGCAGGGAGATGGAGAGAGAGAGTGTGTGTATGTGTGTGTGTATGTGTGTGTGTAGCTTGATTTCCAATATTTATACCACTACTAGCTTTATTTTTTCACGAAATACAGCAAGAAAGTGTCGGACACCGTGCGTGAAGTAAAAAAAAAGTGGTTATAGCCAGGCAGCCAGATGACGGTTAAAAAAAGAAAAAGAAATCTCCGACAGGCAGAGACACAACGCGAGTCGGCACCACGTCTGAACGAACCCACGTTTACCAGAACTCTACTGGTTCATAAGTAAGTACCAACCTAAGTAATAACAAACCTGAAGCTGAAGAAACCCTAAACATTAACAGAAAACGACCCGCGAACCTGAGTGACTGAGGGAGAGACAGAGAGCTGTTCTGTGTGTGAGTGATCAGAGCGGGACACAACAACACATCTGCATTGTGTAGGGGAGCGGCGCTGTAGCCTATCACAGAACGCTGACACAGTCAGCTACCCAATGAGGATTTTCATTCAATCCGAGCACAGATATTGACTCGTATTACTCGTATAATACTCGTACTCGGCAAAAGTGCTTTATCCGTACCGGATACTCGTTTCAGCCGAGTATCCGGCTCAACTCTACTGTCCACCAGTGTTGGTCATCTTACTTAAAAAAAGTAATTAGTTACAGTTACAAATTACTCCTCCCAAAAAGTAATTGAGTTAGTAATTCAGTTACCTAATTGTAAGAGTAATTAGTTACTCAGCAAAGTAACTGTGGCATTATTTTTCATGTTCTATACCCTATTACATTCGATAACATCTTGGTGTTTATATTAACTGATTGAAGAATGAAAACACTATATAAAGTATTTTAGAACATTTGGTATTTATTTGAACTCAATATATTGCAGCCTGTTAAGCCATAGAGAGAGAGAGATCTCTATGGCTCTGTGCAGCAGATGTGTGGCCAAAACACCTTGCGCTTCATTCAACCAAATTGTAGTAGGGGGGAGGGGGGGCGTGCGCGCCTCGGATCTACGGCCGACGGGGGGGGGCGCGCGCGTTCGTAACACTCCTCGGACCTACGGCCGACGGGGGGTGGGTGCGCGCAATAGTAACACACCGCGGACCTACGATGGGGGGGGGTGTGCGCGATCGTAACACACCACGGACCTATGACCGGCGGGCTATGACCGGCGGGATTGTCTCAAAAAGGACAAATACGCGTCCGGCTTGATGCTGTGCCAGACGCCGGACAGGGCTTTGAAAAACCGGACAGTCCGGCTTAAAGGTGCGCTATGCAACTCGGTTATTCCTCCGCTGTTTCTGGGTTTTCGCCGGAATTGGGCTCGCATTTCTCACTATAGAGCTCCCCCTGCAGCTTCGGAATAGGCCTACAACACTGTCGTAAAAACTCATTGACAACGCCCCCCACCCCCCACTTCGATAAATAAATAGTAATACACAACGAGAACCTGGATTCGGACCGCAAACAAACATGTGTGGTAGCAAGTCACTGCTAGGATAAACCCTCACTAGCTAGCAAGCTAGCCATGAAGCAACCAAGCTAAACACATACAGGGCTCACAATAAAACGGTCGAGCAAAACACATTGTTCAACAGACTCTCAAACCACATTACAAAAACGAAGTTCACCCAAGGGTAGGCTACTTACAATTTCAGCAGCAAGACAGCCAAGTCGGCGTCCGTTTTGCATTCTTCCGAGTCTCTCAGTTGACGCCATTCCGCATAAGCTCGCCCTATGTTCACTCGTGTCTGGTTTCTTTGTTTATCATAATCCTTTCTCTTATTCTTCGATTCCTCCGACCTTCCCCTCTTGGGTCTTGATGGATCCATAGTGGATTTGTCGATTGATCCAGAATTGCCTTGCAACTGACTCTTTATATTCAGCCGGACCCATGTTTGGCACCCCCGCCCAGGTCTACCGTAAAGCAGTGAAACTACAATCTGACTACATTTTCGAGGCGCGATTGGATACTTCCGCTGAGTCACATCCGTAAGTGGCCGGGACGGCCACATGAAGTTGCATGTTCTGTTTTTCCGCGGGGACCCAACAGGGGGAGATGAAACACCCACCAAACAACCCAGAAAGTGTTGTAGAACTGATCAGAACGACTCTCAACCTGCATGGTTAAGGTTATTTTTGATAAACGAGTTGCATAGTGCTTCTTTAAAGCCGGACGAATGGCCACCCTAAGTAACGCGCCACTTCACATGCTCAGTAACGGTAACGGCGTTGCAACGAGGTAAAAATTAATTAATTAGATTACTCGCTACTGAAAAAAGTAACGCCGTTAGTAACGCCGTTATACTCTAACGCCATTATTACCAACACTGCTGTCCACCAATGTTCACCATCCAACCTGACAGAACTGGAGAGGATCTGCAAGAAAGAATGGCAGAGGATCCCCAAATCCAGGTGTGAAAAACCCTTTTGAAAACTCAAAAGGGTGCTTCTACTCAATACTGAGCAAAGAGTCTGAATACTTATGACCATGTGATATTTCAGTTTTTCTTTTTTTAATAGATTTGCAAACATTTCTACATTTCTGTTTTTTTCTGTCAAGATGGGGTGCTGAGTGTACATTAATGAGAAATAAAATGACCTTTTTTGATTTTAGCAAATGGCTGCAATGAAACAAAGACTGAACATTTTAAAGGGGTCTGAATACTTTCCGTACCCACTGTGTATATATATGTGTATATACTGTATATATATATCAGAGGTTGCGCTAGACTTTTTCGTTATCCGTCATTTTGACTGACATAATTCATTTTTAATTAATATTCAGTCCAAACAAGCTGAACAAATAATCCACACCGTGGATACACACATCAAGCAGAAGAATATGTAAGAATATCGTCCGCAAGGCGATTCGCGTATAGTGGGGCTTCACTGTCATCACGCGGATAATTCGCATATAGTGGGGAGTTTGGTGATTCATCACCACAATGCGGGCGGGAGCTAGTTGATCCACTAAGCAACACGCGGGAGCTAGTTGATCTAGTCAACACGCCGCCAGGTGGACGAGTTTTCAAGGCGTCACGATCGCGGATAATTCGCGTGACGTGTGGCTTCGCGGTCCACCTTCTTCCTGGTCCGCATGGACTTGAATCGCGTGCCCGCTTGCGGGTAATCAAATGTTTCAAGTGGGTTTGTTGTTTCAAATGTTTCCACACTCAACTGCCATGACATTTTTCTTCTTTTCTTCTTCGACAACAGCCAATTAATATGCTCATCGCCACCAAGTGGTCAGGGTGTGAATTGCAATCTGTCAAAATGACGGACGGCCCTCAGATTTTTCTGTCACCGTTTTAAAAAAACGGTCAATGACGGAAAATATTCGGTTAACGCGACCCCTGATATATATATATATACATATATATATATATATATATATATATATATATACATATATATATATACATATATATATATATATATATATATACATATATATATATACATATATATATATATATATATATATATATATATATATATACATATATATATATATATATATACATATATATATATACATATATATATATATATATATATATATATATATATATATATTAGTGGTGGGCAATGGCATAGATTAATTTGTTTAATCTAGATTAATCTAACTGTAATCTTGGAATTAATCTAGATTAATCTAGATTAAAATGGCTCATTTGAATTCTGTCGAAGGCATTCATAATATGTGTGTGCTACCTAAATAATGACTAAAAGTAAGTCTGCGTGATCGTAACCCACCCCGGACCTACGACCGACGGGGGGGGGGGGGGCACGCAATCGTAACCCATCTAGGACCTACGACCGACGGGGGGTAGTGCGCGCGATCGTAACCCACCCCAGACCTACGACCGACGGGGGGGTGTCGCCGGGCAGAGGATGCAGCCGTTCCGCGGCGCAGCCGTTCCGCGGCGCTTACCTTCCTTGGTGGAAATCCGGTATAGACCCAGCTCCCAACCCAACTTTGAGAATAGATTAACGGCGATCATTTTTTTATCGCGCGATAAGAATCTCGCGTTATCGCAGCGTGTTAACGCCGATAAGGGCCCACCACTAATATATATATATATATATATATATATATATATATATATATATATATATATATATCAGTGGAGGCTTCTCCATTGAGGAGAGGGAGGAAGATCCTCCTTAACATTGTTGAGAATAAAAAATGTAGATTGCCCAGACTATTGTAATGAATTAATGCCCTTAAATATGACTACTTTATTGCCTTTGAATATATAATGTTTGTTTCCCTGGGTAAAGGGACATTAGCGCCCCCTATCGCCTATTGACAATTACTTCAGGGAGGAACGTCCACCTCCATTGACACCCATTCATTTCCCCAAAAGTACTGGCGGCCGGTGGATAACATGGGTTTCAATGGGAGAGAGGAGGAAAATCCTCCTCTGAGTGGGCGGGACCTTAAGGGGTCTGATTCGCTCAAAAATCTATCCGTCTGCGCTATGAACCAATAAGCAGGATCCCTGGCTAATGCTGTCGATAACAAACCCGGTCTGCATTGCCGCGGTGCTCAGTCTAAAGAGACGCAGAGCAGGTGAAATCTGCGATAGCAAGATCCTAAATGCACAATGGAAACATTGGAAACGGAGGACATTGGAAACGGAGGACATTGTTAACGTTTTATTACAAAAAGCATTCCATTCATTCAGTTACAGTGCTAAGTTAGCGACCAAAGAAAGAGGTAGACCACTTCCCAAAATCAAGGTCACCAAAAGTAATGGCAACGTCAGTGTTGTGAGTGCTACATGGTTTGCTAGGTACGCATGGCTTATTTTTTATTTATTTATTTTATTTTTTTAACTTCAGTCAGTGAGGGCAAAAATAGGCCCAATGATAGGCCCAGATTTTTGTATTTACTTTTACAAATCAAGAGTAGGCCTGATTTGACTAATGTGCTTTGCATCCTTTCCTTCTGCCCTTGTAGTCCATTTCAAAGACATGCTGCCCACCAGCTTTCAAATTACAGTGATGCCATTTTTATTCACATAACTATCCCTCCCTGCTATTTTGTAGTTCACCAAAACTAACCCTGATAACCCTGAAACAACTTGAGTCTCGCATTGTTATGCCACCATACACCAACACTCAGTACGTTTACATGCACAGCTTAATTCGATTAAAGCCATAGCTCGACTATGCTCCTCAATTGGACAACTGCAATTGTCCGCGTATACATGGCGGTGAGTACATCGATTCATTGGCCAAAGCGTGTCATGCCCCGGTGCGATAGGTGGCGCTGTGACCATTTCAACTAGTGGTAATAGAGCCACCGGTTGACCTCTTTACGTCACCAGCAACAACAAACTCATTCGAGAAATACGTTTTCAGTAGACAGCTGTCAGTTCACTTCGGGTCCATATCATTTCTCCGACGCTCCATTGTTCCTCTCGGTCGTATGCCGACTCCTCCGCTGCTCTGCCGGCGGAGCAGTCCGCATACGACCGAGAGGAACAATGGAGCGTCGGAGAAATGATGCGGTGACGCAGTCTGTAAGATTCACAATATCAGAGAATACCGCCGTCAGTTCGGCCGCGGCGCAATGAATGAATAAAGATCGTAGTTATTTTACAACCTCGTTGATGAGCAACATTTAGAAAAACATGGACTTTTAATTCAGCCTTAGGTTAAATCGAAGCGTAGTGTGTACTGAATGCACGTTGATGATGATACACTCCTTATAGGGGGTAACTACATTGGCACGACACCGGCTTCCTCCACCTTCTGCGCCAGCTTTTTAAATAAATCGCCGACCCAAAGTTAGTTGACAGCTGTCTGCTGAAAACATATTTCTCCCACCAGAACAGCCCTGAATGAATGAATAAAGATCGTAAACACGTCGGGAGAAAAAAACATTTATTTTGACAGATGTGCCCGAAGTTACTACTTTACAACCTCGTTGATGACCCACATTTAGAAAAACATGTACTTTTAATTCAGCCTTGGGTGAAATGGAAGCGTAGTGTCCGTGTGCTTCCACCTTTAATGAATGCCATGCGCGCTCCCGCGGCCGGGACACAATTCTTATAGGGGGTAACTACATTCACCGGCTTCCTCCATCTTCTGCGCCACCTTTTTAAATAAATCGCCCCGGGAAAAGATCTCGAGCATGCGCAGAACGCAAATAAATTCGATTGGCTACATGCACGCTTAGCTCGACTATGAATCGCATTATCTATTGTTGGGGTCTTAACTCGACTATGAGTAAGCCAATTCGATTCGAGTATGCTCGACTAAGGTGTATACATGCATCTTAGTAATCCAATCATAGTTGGACTAAGCCAATAAGTCGACTTTCTTGAGTGTCATGTAAACGCACTGAGTGCAAGCAGACCAATGGCAACCAAGCGCGCAGTCCTTCCTCCCTCACTTTAAAAACCACCAGCCACCACTGATATATATATATATATATATATATATGGGCCATTCCAGAATTGAGGATACATTTCAAGTATAGAAGAAAACTAAAAATAGGATTGATTTTTTTCATAAAACATTTTTGAATCTCATAGAACACACTTTAAAGTTAACATGTTCAGTATTTGCTGATCTTAAACATGTAAGATTTAAAATATTTAATCTGAAAAACAGTGTAGAAACTGACAAATCTGTCAACTCTGTTAGGGACAAATTGGGTCAAATGTATGTATGCTCGACTAAGGTGTATACATGCATCTTAGTAATCCAATCATAGTTGGACTAAGCCAATAAGTCGACTTTCTTGAGTGTCATGTAAACGCACTGAGTGCAAGCAGACCAATGGCAACCAAGCGCGCAGTCCTTCCTCCCTCAGTTTAAAAACCACCAGCCGCCACTGATATATATATATATATATATATATATATATATATATATATATATATATATATATATATATATATATATATATATAGACTGAAGTAGCCTCATAGTTGTATCAACATCTGCAACTGACAATTCAAAAATATTTATTTTCACTAAACATTGAAGTATACATGTGTACTGTCTCTCCCTGTCTCCTGTTCACTCGTCTCTCCGTCGTCACTCCCTGTCTCGCGCTCACTCGCCTCTCTGTCTTCTCTCTCTGTCTTCTCTTCCTGTCTCCGGCTCACTTGTCTGTCCATGTCATCTACCTGTATCGCTAACTTCCCTTTCCACCTGTCACTCACCTCATTTCTCTCATCTCCATATTCAGTCGCACTTTTGTTTACACAAATTTAATTGGCTGAGCAGCGTCACGTGGGACGCTTAACTCGCATGCAATTGGTCTGTAAGGTCCGCTAAGCAAATGCTGTAAAGACTAGAAAAGCTGTGCTGGTTAAATTAGAAGCGCCCCTTCATAATGTAAAATCCCTCAAAAGTTTATTGATTATAGGTCTGGGTCCGCATAGGACGGTGTCTGGGTCCGGACCCGGACCGCGGTCCACCTGTTAGTGACCTCTGGCTTAGACTTTAGTGACATGCTACCGACTTTCTTCTATGTCTATGGTAGCTACCGACATTGACAACTCGGTACAACGCAATCAATGGGTGATGGGCTAGCTTCAAGCTTGCTAACTGGCCTTGGATGGTAACGCAATGTCATGCATGTATCAGATATCTCCATCTCGGTCTATCTTGTCTCTATCTTGTGAGGGTTTTAGACTATTTTTACAACATAATGAAAAGAGAGCTAGCTACATATTCTTGCAACAGTTAATGAATTTCTGGTGGTGGAGGTAACTAGCAGCCATGTGAACGCTGGTAGTGTGCTTAGCTACGCTTGTGTGAGTGAGAAAGTGCGCCAAAACTACCCTGAATTTACATATTCAAAGCATTGCTAGCTACACAGTATTGCCCTTTCTTCTACTGTCTATGGTATTGCCACACAGTACAGAATTTTGTACAACAAGTTTACTACACATAAAATAAAGTATAGATAGTAAAACAAAGGAAACAAACCTTAATGAAATGTTCCCCTGGATCTTGCCCCTTTGCCAGTGAGTCCTGGAGTAAAAAGACAGTTCAAAGACAGTCAAACATGTTTTATTTCTTTATCAGCCCAGTGACTAAGTTAAAGTAAATCAGTGCCTGGGTTGTTGCAACCAAGGGCGTAGGTTTGGTCTGAGCTTTGGTGGGGACACTACTACAGGGGTGATAGTAAAAAAAAAAAAAAGGGGGGGGGGTTAACCCTACCCCCTAAGCCAAGATATAACAACGTAATTATCTGGCAATTCTGATTACTTTTTTTGGATATAAATGGACATTATTCACACATGACATGCACAAACCCAATACAAGCCTATATCACAGTGGCATCTTTATGTAAAGCACCAGAGCTCTTGGGACCCTGAGCCTGGTAGGCTTGTTCAGAAATTCATCCCTGCTTTTAACTAGTCACTTAGCATACGTATTGCTTGTATAGCATAGGCTACTGAGACTACGGATACTACAGCTCTACCAAGAAAGGTCAGTCGGTGCCAATATAATACTCAAAAGTAACTAGGAATTGATTAGTAGCCTTACCATTGACTAAAGGGCATGAACAAGGAGACATCCATTTTTTATTAAAATCGGACACGTACATTTAGAATTGTATCCATCACATTCGCACGTGGAGTGACTGCTGAATTAATCTGATTGGCCAAAACCCAAGACCAGCCCCTACCCTATTACCGATTGGCTAAAGTAGGCCTACAGTGGTAAGGTTTAGTGAACGCGCCTCTAAGGTATTGGGAATCGTCAGTATACAGGCAGTGTTGAGGGGGAGTAGCCTATATAGTTTGATACAGGGAGCTAAGCCAATAAAAAAACAGACCTGACCAGACCAGACCCTCAAGACGTATTTTTGGAGGCGGTACCTAGATTACGGACGTCGAAATTTAACCCTTTGTGTAACGCGCAAGGCGCTTTTTTCCGTTTGCCTCAATATTGGTGGAGACATTTCAGTCGTTATTGAATATTGGTGGGGACATGTCCTTCGGTCCCCACGCAAATCTACGCCCTTGGTTGCAACCCAGTTAATTTGACCCAACTAGTAACTCAGCAGTTGGGTAGAATTTAGGTACCCAACATTAGTTACAGGGGTTAAAGCAAAAAAAAATCATCTGACTGAAAATTTATTTAGGTATCACTTTGGGTCATGGCCGCATACTGCCTCGATGGTAACACTTTACAATAAGGTACGCAAAACGCAGGTAGTTACTGAGGAATGAATGAGTAACGAATGATGAACGACCAGGGCCCTAACTGGGGCCCTAAGTGACAGTTACTCAGTAACTACTGAGGAATTACTGGTAAACAGACTAGGGGACTACTGTATTCGTTACTGAGTAACTGTCACTTAGGGCCCTGTTAGGGCCCCAGCTAGGGCCCTGGTCGTTCATCAGTCATTACTCATTCGTTCCTCAGTAACTACCCGCGTTTTGCGTACCTTATTGTAAAGTGTTACCGCCTCGATATTTAAACACCACGTGGTCCATTATCCCTTCTAGTTCAAAGCCAGGGCATGAAACCAGTATTTTATATATTATATATATATATATATATATATATATGCCAACAATAATCAAACAAGGCAGTAAAAGTGGGCATTAAACTATATAACTGTTTTGAAAAAAAGGGGAATAAGGCCGACATATGCCTATACAATATGCAGCCGGCGCTCGGAAAAGGCCCGCAACAAAAAGATGAGCCACACATTTAGAAACAATTGCATGAACTATCTAAAAGAAATACCTTTTAGTCAGAAAACATATATGAGGCTGAACTTTTTGCTAAAATGTCACATTTATGGAAATATTGAAAATGTTGGAGCGGCTGGCTTGACCACGCGAAACCGAGAGACGGCTGTCTTGACCGCAGTACGCGATCGGTCATTAATCAATAATCGTATTTACCGTATAACTGCACACAACTTTATTTAAAAGCAAGCAAATGGAAAACATGTGTGTTGGTATTTTGGTGTCCGGTGCGTGTGGATGTGCGGCTGAGCGGTTCATGTTAATAGCGGAGTCCGGGAGGGTTCACCTTCACGGCGTATTTACCAGGGATGTGCGCATAGGCATCGATTACGGGGGGGACGGGGGGGACATGTCCCCACCACTATTTATAATTTGAATTTTGTCCCCACCACTTTGTGACGACCCCGCCTACTTCATCATATGACCCTTCATCGAGGTGATCAGCTGATGCCATCTGAGGTCATCAGCTGGATCTGGAGCACCTGGGCCCGGTGCTCCAGCCGGATAAAGGGCAGCTGATTGCTTGTTGTGGGGCTTCTTCTTTTGGCTCTCTTCACAGGCGTCCGCACCTTTTTGGTTTGCTTTGGCTTTTCCTTTAATTTATTCATTCTCTACAACACCCCACATCGCATTATCAATACACCCACATTTACATGACTGAAACTACTGACATACACACCTCATACTGGCGTTACTTTGGTTAAGTTGTTACGTTATGAAAATAAATCTTTATTTTCTATAAGTTATGCACCGTCTCTCCCATTTTTGTCATCGCCGTTGAGCCGGGTCATGACAAAATGGGGGCTCGTCCGTTTGTTTTTCGAATAGTTAAATATGTGTAGATTTGTTTGACGTGAGTTTGGAGTTTGTTTGGCCTGGCTGCAGGTGTTCTCCTTTAGTACTGATTTTGTGGGCGGTGCCGGTGGTGGCACACGTCCGGCACACATGTGCCTTTGTTTGTTTGCCTTGAGGGTAAAACGGTTGTTCCACGTTTTGCGAGTGTTTTTTTTCAGTAATTAAGGGGAGAGTTCACGGTGCATGTGGGCTGACGGATCAGGGTGAGTATCAGAGTCGCTCTCTTAAGTTTTTATGCCAGTAACAAAGGGCCGGTTGACAGGTGTTTGTTCTCAGCGTGCGGATCATAGTGTGGTGCGGAGTTTTCCCCTTGTAGGCATAGCGGCGTTCCCTTTGGGTTCGTTGCGGGGGTCGTGGTAGTGTTGTGGCGGCATAGTGGTTAAAGCATTGTCTTGGGAGCATGTCCGTGATTTCGGGAGAGTTGCTGGCTTGCTAGTCGCTTCCCCGGGTCAGCGGTCTCTAGTGCATAAATACCCGCCACTGCCCGCTGCATGAAGACTAGCCGGGAGTTTAGTTAGGGGGTTGATGTTTGGATAGCGGGGAAACTCCAAACTGGGATCCTCTTAGTGCGCATGGGGATACTTTGCTGTCTTGCTGGTCCTGTTGGGGCATAAAGGTGTTTTGTTCGGTCTTAGTGGTAAACAGGTGGTGTTGAGATGGCTGAATGATGAAGCGTTTATGGCGGCTCCGTCAGAGGAGGCCTTGGACAAGTGTACTAAAGAGCAGTTGCTTAAACTGTCTGATCATTATTCGGTGGCCGTGATAGATAGGAGGCAGAAAGACGATATTAAAATTGCTTTGCGATTAAAACTTGTTGAACTGGGAGTTCTTGCGTCTGGTCCGGTGCCAGCTTCTCCACCTACCGTAGGCATGCCTTTTCAGACTCAGGGGCTGACTTATGAGCAGCAAAAAGAGCTCCTCTTGCTGCAGTTAGAACATGAGAAATGTAAGTATGAAATGGAAGCTAAAAAACAAATTGAGCTGGAGATGATCCGCCAGCGGGAGGGTTATCGTCTGGTTGCTGAGAGTCAGAGGGGGCAGGGCCAGGGGTCGGTGCGCGGCCCTTTGACATAAACAACTTGCGGTTGTTGCCACCGTTTGAGAAGGATCCTGACTCGTTTTTTGTGCTGTTTGAGCGTGTCTCCGCGACGAGGGGCTGGTCTGAGGAGGACTGTGCTCTGCTGCTCCAGTGCGTCCTCACAGGTAAGGCGCAGGGGGCATATTCGTCTTTGAGCGCGGCTGATAGCTGTAGTTATTTTAAAATAAAATCTGCCGTGCTGAAGGCCTATGAGCTTGTCCCTGAAGCATATCGCCAACGTTTTCGGGCTTGGGAAAGGAGAAATGGCCAATCCTATGTTGAATTTGTTCGCGATTTAACTACCCATTTTAAACGTTGGTTGGGTGCGCTTGATATCACTACTTTTGATGATTTGTGTGAGTTAGTCATTTTGGAGCAGTTTAAGAACACGCTACCCGGTCGGATTGCGACCTATATCAACGAACAGAAGATTGCCTCTGCTGCTGAAGCGGCTGTGTCCGCAGATGAGTATGTGCTGCTCCATAAGGGCGATGCGAGAGAGCGCACACCCGGCCGCGATGATTCTGGCTGGGGTGGAAGCAGGCGAGGTGCTGCGGCGGCTGACCAGATGCGTTCCGGGAGGTCTGGCCTGTTTAGAGCTGAGTCTCACTCACGGAGCAGTTTTGACAGCAGCAGAAGCTGTAACTATTGTCGTAAGAAGGGCCATTGGAAGGCTGATTGTCCGGGGTTGCGGTCTAAACATAGGGGGAGCAACTCTAATGTTAAGCCGGCGGCGGCTGCTGCTCCGGTGGTTAGTGGCTGTGTTTCTAATGTGTTTCCCTCTGTTTGTGAGCCGGATGTTCTGGAGGCATACGCTCCTTTCATTAGAAGTGGCTTTGTGTCGCTGGTTGGTAGCGATGTTAAAGTCCCGGTTACAATCTTGAGGGACACAGGGGCATATGATTCCTATATGATTGAGTCTGTGCTGCCTTTGTCCGCGGAGACGGACAGCAGGGACCGTATTCTCAGTCGAGGGATGGGGTTGACTGTTTTACCCGTGCCTTTGCATAAGGTGGTCCTGGATTGTGAGCTCGTGCAGGGTGAGGTAGCTGTGGGAGTGCGGCCGGCGTTACCTATTGAGGGGGTTCATTTTATTTTGGGCAACGGCTTGGCTGGCGGCCGCCTCTGGGCTGATGCCTCTCCCTCACCTGTTGTTACGCTCTGTCCGGTTAATACTGTCTCTGACGGGGGTCCCAGTGAGGTACCTGAGGTTCTTTCAGCCTGTGTGGTTACACGTGCAATGAGTAAAGCTGAGCCTGAGTTATCAGATGGGGAGCTTGGTGACGATGATTTTGAAGCTCCGTCTTTGTCTGATTTCCCAGTGTCACAGAGTGAGTTGCTGCAGGAGCAAATCTGTGATTCCTCTTTAAATGAATTATTTGGTCGTGTTTTGTCTGCTGCCGAGATAAAGGGTGCCGCCAGTGGGTACTTTTTGCGTAGCGGACTGCTCTTTCGGAAATGGGCTGTTTTGGATGGTGACGGTGTGGGGGATGCTGTTTACCAGTTGGTTGTACCGACTAAATTTAGGCCTCTGGTCCTTAAAGTGGCACACGACGAGAGTGGGCATTTTGGTGTTAGGAAAACGTATCTAAATATATTGAAGCAGTTCTTTTGGCCGCGTGTAAAAAGAGATGTTGCCGCATATATTAAGACCTGCCATGTGTGCCAATTAACGGGCAAGCCGAATCAGTGTGTGAAGTCTGCTCCTCTGCAACCGATTCCTGCCATAAGCCAACCATTTGAGTATTTGATTGGGGACTGTGTCGGCCCGTTGCCGAGCGCTAAATCTGGCTGTAAATATTTACTGACAGTTATGTGCCAAAGTACCAGGTATCCGGCTGCATACCCGCTGAGATCCATTACAACTAAAGCCGTGGTGAAGGCACTGACTCAGTTCATTTCAGTTTTTGGCATCCCGAAGGTTATTCAGAGTGACCAAGGGTCAAATTTCTCTTCCCACATGTTTGGTCAAGTGTTGAGATCCTTGCGCATTAAGCACAATCAGTCATCGGCGTACCACGCGCAGAGTCAGGGTGCGTTGGAGAGATTTCATCAGACTCTCAAGTCTCTCCTGCGTGCGTATTGCACTGAGCTGGATCGAGACTGGGAAGAGGGGCTCCCATGGCTGATGTTGGCTGCGAGAGAGGCTGTACAAGAGGGTACTGGTTTCAGTCCGAACGACTTGGTTTTTGGGCATGTGGTGAGGGGCCCTTTGGCTGTGTTAAAGGACAACTGGGTGGATGCTGAGCCGCCAAAAAATCTGATTGATTTTGTGAATGGGTTTCGGCATCGTTTGTTCGTGGCGGGTGGTATGGCACGGGATAAGTTGCAGGTGTCTCAGAGCAAAATGAAGAAAAATTATGACTGTCACGCAGAGCAGCGTGAGTTTAGTCCTGGGGACCAAGTTTTGGCATTAATGCCTATTGTGGGTTCGCCATTCCAGGCTAAGTATACCGGTCCGTATACAGTCATTGAGAAACTCTCGGATTTGAACTATTTCATTGCGACACCGGGGCGGAGAAAGTCCAAACAGCTTTGTCACATTAACTTGTTGAAGCCGTTCTACATCCGTGGTAGTGAGTCAGGTCGGGCTGATGAAGGTGTGCGTCCGGCTCTGGTTGCTAGTTCAGTGGCTGTGAGGCATGAAGATGGGGTGCCTGAGCCCGATGACAGTTTGCTGTGTGGTCGTTTAAAGAATTCTGAATCTCTGTCTAACTTGGACAAGCTGTTGTCCCATTTGTCTGAGTCTAGACGCTGTGAGCTGGCTGACTTGGTGCGGAAGTTTCCCTGTCTGTTCGGTGATGTCCCTTCGCGCACTAATTGGGTGGAGCATGACATCGAGGTGGGAGATGCGCAGCCGATAAAACAACGTTTTTACCGTATGTCACCGGAGAAGCTGAAACATCTTGACTCTGAAGTGGCTTACATGGTTGAAAATAATATGGCTGTGCCGTCTAACTCCAGTTGGGCCTCCCCCTGTATTTTAGTGCCGAAGCAGGACAAAACACCTCGGTTTTGTACAGATATGAGAAAAGTAAACTCTGTCTCAAAGCCAGATTCTTTCCCTTTGCCGCGAATGGACGACTGTATTGACAGTGTTGGGCCTGCCAAATTTGTAAGTAAATTCGATCTGCTTAAAGGGTATTGGCAGGTACCGCTGTCCAAGCGTGCTCAGGAGATAGCAGCATTTATTACACCGTCGGGTCTGTATTCTTATACGGTAATGCCGTTTGGGTTAAGAAACGCTCCCGCTACGTTCCAGCGGTTAATGAACAGAGTTGTGTCCGGGTTGGAGGGGTGTTCAGTTTATTTGGATGACGTGGTGATTTTTAGCGATACATGGCACTCCCATCTTCAGCGCATCCGGGCGCTGTTTCAACGCCTGGCAGAGGCGAGGCTTACTGTTAATTTAGCCAAGTGCGAGTTTGCTAAGGCAAGGTTGCGTAGCTCTAGTCCAAGCGAAGGTTATGGCCGTCGAAAAGTTTCCACGGCCCACAACGAAGAAAGAGCTTCAGCGGTTTCTCGGTCTGGTGGGGTATTACCGAGGGTTCTGTCGAAACTTTTCCACTGTAGTGTTCCCCCTTACTGAGCTTCTGAAGACCAGAGCAAAGTTTGTGTGGTCGCCAGAATGTCAGCAGGCCTTTGATCAGGTCAAGACTGTTCTCTGCTCTTCCCCTATTCTGGCAGCACCGCGATTCGACCGGAACTTTTTGCTCCAGGTTGATGCCAGTCAGGTGGGAGCAGGCGCCGTCTTGCTGCAGGGAGATGACCAGGGTGTAGTGAGGCCAGTAAGCTTCTTCTCGAGGAAATTCAATCGTTACCAGTTTAATTACTCTGTGATCGAAAAGGAGGCATTGGCGCTGGTTTTGGCACTGCAGCATTTTGAAGTCTATGTGGGAGGAGGTGCGGCCCTTGTGGTTTACACGGATCATAATCCTCTGACCTTTTTAAGGTCATTGCGGTGTCCGAATCAGAGGTTAATGAGATGGGTTTTGTTTCTGCAGGGATATGATCTTGATATTCGGCATATCAAAGGGGCTGGATAATGTCATTGCCGACGCGCTGTCACGTGCTCCTTTGCCATGAGTGAATGTGACTAGTGATGCCATTTCATGCTGTTCGTGATATGTTCTTCTGTCTGTTCTCTTAATTTGCTTCTCAGGTACCAGGGTTGCTGAGGTCAGGTGGAAAAGGAACAGGACATGGGCAGGGTGGAGTTGTGTTTTTTCTTAGATTTTTTTTTTTTTTTGGTCAGTTACTTATCTTTGAATTAATATTTTTTTGGGGGGGGGATAATTTCAGGTTAATTTGTTTAGCTTGATAATTATAGGTAAATTTGTTTAGTGGGTGCCGGTGTTCCCTTTGGGACACCGACTTTATGGGGGGGGGTGTGACGACCCCGCCTACTTCATCATATGACCCTTCATCGAGGTGATCAGCTGATGCCATCTGAGGTCATCAGCTGGATCTGGAGCACCTGGGCCCGGTGCTCCAGCCGGATAAAGGGCAGCTGATTGCTTGTTGTGGGGCTTCTTCTTTTGGCTCTCTTCACAGGCGTCCGCACCTTTTTGGTTTGCTTTGGCTTTTCCTTTAATTTATTCATTCTCTACAAAATAAATAAATCTTTATTTTCTATAAGTTATGCACCGTCTCTCCCATTTTTGTCATCGCCGTTGAGCCGGGTCATGACAACTTTTAAAAATGTGCAAACCAATTGCGACCGAAAAAGTCTAAATCGGGTCACATGCAATAGGCGCGCACGACGACATCCTCACAGCATGCACACCGGCTGTGTGTGGACTCGGAGAAAATGAGGGGGAGGGGATTGTGATCTACACCGCGTGGTGCGCGCACCTGTGGGCATTCATTCCAGCAGGCAGGCCTACACTTGGGAGGCTGTGTATTTTCTGGACGGCAGCGAGCCTAATAGTTGTTTTACAGACACTTCGCTGCACTTCGCAGCAGCATTGAAGACGACAAGTGTCGAGAAAGTCGACTCCTCAAATGTACAAGGTAACTATTCCTAACAGTTTGTTTTTAACAATGTTTCCTCAGCAGAGGCAGGCTAGGCGACGCCACGTTTTAGCCAAATTGTTTTGCGGTACAGTGTTCACTAATTGGAAGTGAGCGAAAGTGAATCATATTGGCTGCTATCAGTTTGTGTAACAATGTTTCCTCAGAGCAAAGGCAAGCTAGGCGAGACCACGTTGTAGCCAGTTTGTTACTGCGGTCAAGCCAGCCGTGGTTCGCGTTTGCTTGGTCAAATCAGCCGCATTTTTTTCAAGTGCGCGAATCTACTAACATTTACGGTATTCGTGATGAAACCGCTCTGAAGAGCTGCTGGTGGGGCAGACTGCAGTCTAAAGAATAAGGATATTTCGCCCAACTTTGATGTGGAATAAAAACATTATTTTCCATAAGTAGTCCAAGATTCGTGTACTACTGAACTAAGTACTTCCTAGACTACTTGCATGTATAATATGAAGTACTCTTACTGTGTACTTTTCGAGTAATACTTTGTCAAAATCCTTAACAGAGAAAAAGAATAAGGATATTGCCAAAGATCATAGAATACTCTCTGTATTATGTGCTGCCATTTTGTGGCCAGGTGCGGTTAATACAGCTTATATATTTGGTCCTGTTCCCTTGTGGCTATGTGAGGATATTACAGCCTGTTGATACATGTGCTGTTATTTATTCGTCACACGGTTAACTATTTTATTAATTGGAAAGAATTGGGAAAACATTTGGTTGAAATTGATTATTTATTAATGAACCACACTGACATGTTTGATTTGCCTACTGTTAAACATTACCAAAAATATTGTGAACCAAAATTAAAAATGTGCCTGAACTGAACTTGGGCGTGTGTGTGTGTGTTTTCTCTCTGTAGGTTGGCTGGAGAGTTAAAAGTGGCCAAAAACATGCACCCGCCTCTCAGATGTGCCAATGAAAGCTGTCGCTATTTCCCCTTTGTCCAAGGCCTTCAGTCTATCCCTGTGGATATGGCAGACTGCAGTGCTGTTGAGCCTCAACTGGGTCATTGTTGTCCTCAGCCAATTCTTCAGCCGTCGCAGAGCACTGAAGCTCCTTTCAGCCTCACAGGATGAAACTGGGACCACAAGTAGCAGTCTCACCAGAGTCTCCACCTGTGAGAAGAGCCCTCTGACCTCTGGTGGCATGCCTCTCAGAATTTGGACAGCTTCTTTGCATGAAGTGTAAGTGTGATTTGCCTTAAACATGGCCAGTTGAATTTGTAGTGCCTGTAGGTCCAGTTCTGGGTACACGCTCACCACCATATTGCTGTTTCCTGTAAGCAGCAGCTCCTCCAGCTTGACCAGATTTCCCAGGCTCACCTGATCAAAACGCTCATGAAGCTGGGTGGTCGCCATGTCAATGGCACTGAAAAACTGGACCCGGAAATACTCATCTGGTGTCGCAGGAGTATGATGCTTGGCAGGACCACCATATCTACTGGATGGCGTTTGGACATGAGGTGGGTGTATTTGCTGGAGGTCCAAGTCTGCGGCAAAATCCACAGCTTTATCATAGATGGCCATGAACGCAGCATTGGTCCTCAAAGAGAGAAAGCCCTGCCTAACATAGTCAACGGCTTTCAGCATTCCACTGATGGTCTGCCCTCTTGCCTGCAAACTTAAGTTCAGCCCCTCCAACCTCGTGATGAGTTCTTGACCCAGGAGAAGGCCAATAACGGTGTTTCCCTTTTCCAGCCTCTGAAGAACACCATTCGCTCTAGAGGCAGTGTTGTCGGTGACCTTTGCAGAGGCCATCTTCTCCAGCATACTCAAGATGGCGTTGTATTGGCTGAGGACTGCTCTGATGGCTGGTGCACGCACAGTCCATCTGGTGGCACATAGAGGCTTGATGGAGGTGAAGGAGCCTGTGTTGGACATGGCAATGTCTTTGAAAATGGTCTTGCATTTTCCAGACTGGGCAAATAAGCATCCCAGCTCATGTATCAAATGCAGGGCATCCCTTATCACTGGTGTGGATGTGCACGTAGCCTGTGTGACAAGGTTTACACAGTGTGGGCCACAGTGAACAAAGTTGGCCAATGGTTGCGCTCTCCGGATCAGAGCTTGTGTCCCTGACAAGTGCCCCGACATGTTGGCTGCGCCATCGTAGGTCTGCCCACGAAGTCCAGAGAACGGCAGGTTTAGACGGAGCAGCCAGACGCGGAGGTATAGGCGGGGCAAGCAGGGCAGCTGCCCCTGGGCCCGGGCCCCTCCCATGTGTCTGGAGGGCCCCTCGCCACTCGTCGCAGTGACGAGTAGGCCTAAGGCCTGCACGATTCAGGGAAAAATATGAATCACGATTTTTTTGGTTAGAATTGATATCACGATTCTCTGCCACGATTTTTTTGCTCACGAAATGTACTGTTTATTGCACTCAGCGGCGCCGGAACGAGTTTGAAAGTGGGGGTGCAAAAAAAAAAAAAAAAAAAAGCGCTGGTTTCGGGCTCTGGGTTCCCCGAGACAATTTGGAACATTCTAGAGGCCAACTAGCATTCACGCACGTTTTCACGTGGGATATTACGATATAAGAGGCTAATAATAATTTTAAAAAGTCTAACAAATAAACAATACAAATACATTAATTATTGAAAATCCTTTCCCTCCACATCATCTTGTTTCTTGTGTCTCTCATGTGTTCACCTGGTCTGTATTTGGAACCGATACCCTAATAACAGACAGCCTACCTACTGTTAATAACATACACTCACCGGCCACTTTATTAGGTACACCTTGCTAGTACCGGGTTGGACCCCCTTTTGCCTTCAGAACTGCCTTAATCCTTCGTGGCACAGATTCAACAAGGTACTGGAAACATTCCTCAGAGAGTTTGGTCCATATTGACATGATAGCATCACGCAGTTGCTGCAGATTTGTCGGCTGCACATCCATGATGCGAATCTCCCGTTCCACCACATCCCAAAGGTGCTCTATTGGATTGAGATCTGGTGACTGTGGAGGCCATTTGAGTACAGTGAACTCATTGTCATGTTCAAGAAACCAGTCTGAGATGATTCGCGCTTTATGACATGGCGCGTTATCCTGCTGGAAGTAGCCATCAGACGATGGGTACACTGTGGTCATAAAGGGATGGACATGGTCAGCAACAATACTCAGGTAGTCTGTGGCTTTGACACGATGCTCAATTGGTACTAATAAGCCCAAAGTGTGCCAGGAAAATATCCCCCACACCATTACACCACCACCACCAGCCTGAACCGTTGATAAAAGGCAGGATGGATCCATGCTTTCATGTTGTTGACGCCAAATTCTGACCCTACCATCCGAATGTCGCAGCAGAAATCGAGACTCATCAGACCAGGCAACGTTTTTCCAATCATCGATTGTCCAATTTTGGTGAGCCTGTGCGAATTGTAGCCTCAGTTTCCTGTTCTTAGCTGACAGGAGTGGCACCCGGTGTGGTCTTCTGCTGCTGTAGCCCATCCGCCTCAAGGTTCGACGTGTTGTGCGTTCAGAGATGCTCTTCTGCATACCTCTGTTGTAACGAGTGGTTATTTGAGTTACAGTTGCCTTTCTATCAGCTCGAACCAGTCTGGCCATTCTCCTCTGACCTCTAGCATCAACAAGGCATTTGTGCCCACAGAACTGCCGCTCACTGGATATTTTCTCTTTTTCGGACCATTCTCTGTAAACCCTAGAGATGGTTGTGCGTGAAAATCCCAGTAGATCAGCAGTCTCTGAAATACTCAGACCAGCCCGTCTGGCACCAACAACCATGCCACGTTCAAAGTCACTTAAATCACCTTTCTTCCCCATTCTGATGCTCGGTTTGAACTGCAGCAGATCGTCCTGACCATGTCTACATGCCTAAATGCATTGAGTTGCTGCCATGTGATTGGCTGATTAGAAATTTGCGCTAACGAGCAGTTGGACAGGTGTACCTAATAAAGTGGCCGGTGAGTGTATAACCACACAGCGATATGACAACATTGTTTTTATTGAATCGATTAAAAATGACATCTCATTCTCTCAAACTGTATACTAACATGTACCTTAGCCTGTCGGATCATTGTTTACACATTTGTCCAAGTAGCATTCTTCTGTAGCCCTACGAACGCACCTAGCGCTTAGCAGCTATGATAGCCACTGCTTTCCGCGTTGATCAACATTGACGTCACCGTAGTGCAGCGATGGAGTCGTGTATCCAAGATCTCTGTAGTCCTCCACACACAAGTTTCAAGAACAAATACAAATGAAGGTATCGTAGAGCAGCACAGCGATGTGTAAGGTAAGTGTGGTTGTGACGCAGATAACCGAACTGAGCTTCAGTATCATCGCAGCCTCGTTGGTCGCGTTGATGTTGGTCCTGAACCCTTTACCTGGACCAGTCACCTGGTTTGCGGGCGAATTATCCGATTGGCTGAGCATGACATCATGACCAAGAGGCCGGACTAGAGCAGAAGTAATTAAAGCTACAGCACAGAAGAAAGTAGCGTTTGTGACGCAGTCGGTTAGTAAAATTAAATGAGAATCGAAATCAATTAAAAATTAAACCGTACATAGGGGTGAATCGAGATCGCGATTTTATAACGATTTATCGTGCAGGCCTAGTGACGAGTCAATAATTTTCAAAGATTCAATTTGATCGACAGAACAAGTGATCTCTCATAGCTGCTACGTATTACTGTAGTGATGGATACGTACTTAATTATATATCCGTCCTTTTACGTGTACTATTCTATCATGGTTGTCAGGACCCGTTAGGGTTGTTTAGTGTTAGATTCTGTCCTGTCTTGTTTATTTCCTGTTATTTTTGTGAGCTGTCAATCATCCCCCTCTCCCTGTTGAGTTTCCTGTCTATGATTACCCTGATGTCTCTCACCTGTGTGTCGTTGTCTCCCCAGCCCTTGTGTACTTAAGCTGTGCTTTCCCACCCCTCTGTGCCAGATCGTCTTGTCTGTTTCCAGTGAGCGTTTCCAGCATTTCTTCCGTGTGATTCCTAGACTTCCCGAGTAATTGACCCTGTTTTGTTTGACCACGAGTTAGCCCAGCGTTTTTGATACCTCTGCCTGTTAATTGATTGATCCTCCGGTTTTCGACCCTGGAATAAAACGACCTCCCTTTTTGCCACTCGATTGTCTGTGCCTCTGCTTCGTGGGTCCTCCTGCACTGATCGTTACAGAACGATCTGGCCAAGACATGGACCCCGCAGAGCCGGATCAGGTATGTGCTGCCCTGAGAGCCCAGGGACAGAAGCTCCACCAGCAGGATGAACAGCTGGCTGGTGTACGCCGGGAAATGGCCGAAGCTGCCCGGCAGAGTGAGTCCACCTGTGCCACTCTGAATGCTAAGCTGGATTACGTCATCAACCGGCTTCAAGGCTTCGAGCAGGCCCTGGCAGCGTATCCTCCAGATCCTGGTGCGTCAGCTGCGGCTGCAGCAGTGGAACCAGCAGCCCCTTCTCCCCAACCTCCGGAGCCCCAGTGTCTGCGTTTATCTAGCCCAGAACGTTTCTCCGGAGAGTCCAGTGACTGTCGCCCCTTTTTGTCTCAGTGTGAATTACAGTTTGAATTCCAAGCCGCTGCCTTCCCATCTGACAGAGCAAAAGTTGCATACATCATTTCCTACCTGTCGGGTCGGGCTAAGGCCTGGGCGACAGCGAAGTGGAGCCGCAGGTCTGCCATATGTTACTCATTGCCGCAGTTTGTAGAGACTTTTAAGACAATTTTCCAGTCCGCCACCCCAGGGCGTGAGGCCGCTAAAGCTTTGGTGGCATTAAAACAAGGCAGACGGTCCGTATTAGATTACGCCATTGAATTCCGAACACTAGCCGCCGATAGCGGCTGGAACCAGCCGGCGTTGGTAGATGCCTTTTACAATGGGTTGACAGAGACGATCAAGGATCACCTTACACCACTGGACCTACCCGCTGAGCTGGATGCCCTGGTCGCCCTGGCGTCCAGGATTGATAAGCGTCTGACGGAGCGCCATCGGTCTTCCTTCTCCTCGTCCCGACCCTTTCCGGGTCAGCAGCAAGCGCCTCCTCGGGGGTCTCCACCACCTGGTTATTCTCACTCACCTGCTGTGCTGCCCTCATTGCCCGAGGCTCCAGAGCCGATGCAAATCGGCCATACCCGCCTGTCTCCAGCAGAGCGCCAGCGTCGAATGCTGGAGGGAAGATGCATCTATTGTGCTCAGGTCGGCCACTTCATCGCCTCCTGCCCCATGAAGCTATCTCCCCCCAGTGTTTCTACTCAGCCACGGGTGAGTCCCTCCACCTTTTCTCATGTTTCTAAGAGACAATTATCCCAAGTGATTCTAAGTTCAAAGACACTGACTGTTAATCACCCGGTCTTAGTGGACTCTGGAGCAGATGCCAACCTGATGAGCTATAAGCTAGCAGAGCAGCTACAGCTAGATAATGGTCCTATGTCCCAGCCGCTCTCAGCAACAGCCCTAGATGGTCGCCTCATGTGTCATGTAACCCACCAAACCATTCCAGTGTCGATCAGTTTTAGAGATGGCCATACAGAGTTGCTGAGTTTTTACTTGTATCACTCGACTCACCACCCTCTCATTCTAGGATACCCTTGGCTGAGACTCCATAACCCTCACCTTGACTGGTCCACAGGAAGGGTGCTGAGCTGGGGGAAGGATTGTAGGGGGAATTGTTTTCCTCAGCTTTACGCCTTAAAGGCCCCAACAGACACATCCCGTGTTCCTGGCAACCCTGACCTTATTGGGGTCCCAGAGTGTTACTTGGAGCTAAGAGAAGTTTTCAGTAAGTCCAGAGCAACCTCTCTACCTCCCCATAGACCATATGACTGTGCAATTGATCTCCTTCCAGGAGCTGCAATTCCCAAGGGAAGATTATACTCCCTTTCCAGCCCGGAGCAGCAGGCTATGGAGGAGTATATCACCTCCTCCCTCAAGGCTGGAATAATCAGGCCCTCCTCCTCTCCTGCAGGAGCGGGTTTCTTCTTTGTGGAGAAAAAAGATAAGACACTCCGTCCGTGCATAGATTACACTGGCCTTAATGACATCACAGTCAAAAACAAATACCCCCTCCCTTTAATCGCCTCCGCCTTTGACCAGTTACAAGGAGCTACAGTTTTCACTAAGCTCGATCTGAGGAATGCCTATCATCTGGTAAGAATAAGGGAGGGGGATGAATGGAAAACTGCATTTAACACTCCCATAGGCCATTATGAATACCTGGTTATGCCTTTTGGACTGACAAATGCCCCTGCAGTTTTTCAAGCCTTAATAAATGATGTTCTGAGAGATATGTTGAATCGAACCGTCTTTGTTTATTTGGACGATATATTGATTTTCTCCCCTAATCTCCACTCCCATGTACTAACCGTAAAGAAGGTCCTCCGCCGGCTCCTAGAGCACAAGCTCTTTGTGAAAGCAGAAAAATGTGAGTTCCACCGCCCCTCAGTGTCTTTCCTGGGCTACATAATGTCAGAGGGCCGATTGCAGATGGACCCGGGGAAAGTGAAGGCAGTGTTGGATTGGCCAACCCCATCATCACGAAAGGAGGTGCAACGCTTCCTAGGTTTCGCCAACTTTTACAGAAAGTTCGTAAGAAATTTCAGTGCTGTTGCTGCTCCTCTCCATGCTCTCACTTCCTCCAAGGTCTCTTTCTCCTGGACCCCTCCGGCAGATGCAGCGTTCCAACGCCTGAAACAGAAGTTCTCCTCAGCTCCCGTCCTCACTCTTCCAGACCGGTCGCGCCAGTTCCTGGTGGAAGTTGACGCCTCTGACACTGGGATCGGGGCAGTCCTTTCTCAACGTTCGGGTAAAGACAATAAGATTCACCCCTGTGCATTCCTGTCAAAGAAATTGTCTCCTGCAGAACACAACTATGCTGTGGGGGATAGGGAGTTGCTTGCAGTAAAGACCGCCCTAGAGGAATGGAGACACTGGCTGGAGGGAGCAGAGCAACCATTTGTGGTATGGACTGATCACAAAAATTTAGAATATTTAAAGAGTGCTAAGAGATTGAATCCCCGTCAGGCCCGGTGGGCCTTGTTCTTTTCAAGATTTCACTTTACTCTGTCCTACCGTCCAGGAACTAAGAACGTTAAGCCTGACATTCTGTCCCGCCTTCATGCCTCTGAGACTGACATGGATAGAACCAGCCCTATTCTGCCGGTCACCTGTTTTATGGGTGCAGTCTCATGGGAGGTGGAGGCTAGAGTTAAAGAGGCTAACCAAGCTGCTGACATTCCTCCTGGTGGTCCCCCTAACAGACTGTATGTGCCCTCAGAGTTGAGGGGTCCAGTGATTCACTGGGCCCATACATCCAAGGTAGCCTGCCACCCCGGTGTTCGCAGAACGCTTTTCAGGATCCAGGAGAGGTTCTGGTGGCCGGCAATCCGGAAGGATGTTGAGGATTACGTGGCTGCGTGCTCTATATGTTCACAGAACAAGCATTCCAACGCCCCTCCTGCGGGTCTCCTCCATCCACTCCCTGTCCCACGGCACCCCTGGTCAGACATCTCCCTGGACTTTGTGACCGGACTCCCTCTATCTGAAGGTAACACCACCATATTGACCGTTGTAGATCGATTCTCCAAGATGGTGAAGTTCATTGCTCTGCCTAAGTTGCCCTCTGCTAAGGAGACCGCGGAGGTAATCCTTAATCATGTGTTTCGAGTTCATGGTTTCCCCAGAAATGTGTTGTCTGACCGGGGGCCCCAGTTCGTGGCACGCTTCTGGAAAGCTTTCTGTCAGCTGCTAGGAGCTACAGTGAGCCTGACGTCGGGCTACCACCCCCAGACAAATGGCCAAGCGGAGAGACTCAACCAGGAGCTGGAGACTGGGCTCCGGTGCCTCTCATCCCAGAATCCCGTCTTCGGCTACCAGCCCCCTCTGTTCCCAGACCTGGAACAGGAGGTAAATGTCCCATCAGCCACTGCTATGGTGCGGCAGTGTCGGCGGATGTGGACTCGTGCCAGACAGGCCCTTCTCCGCTCATCTGCTGCATACAAGAAGTCAGCTGACTGCCGACGCCGAGTGGCTCCGGCCTACAGCCCAGGCCAGAAGGTTTGGCTCTCCACCAGGGATCTACCTCTTCGCACAGAATCTCGTAAGTTGGCGCCTAAGTTCATAGGTCCATTCCCTGTATCAAAGGTTATTAATGACTCTGCCGTGAGACTCACCCTCCCCAGGTCCTCCCGCATCCACCCTACATTCCATGTCAGTCGGGTGAAGCCAATTCGTGTGAGTGCTCTGGTCCCACCCGCCAAGCCCCCCCCGCCTCCTCGGTTCATCGATGGGGGTCCGGTCTATACGGTGCGGCGGCTGTTGGCAGTCAGGCGGCGGGGCAGGGGACTACAGTATTTGGTCGACTGGGAGGGCTACGGACCGGAAGAACGGTCCTGGGTCCCTTCTAAGAACATTATGGACCCTCAGTTGATTAGAGACTTTCGGCGGGCCCACCCTCACGATCCTGGGCCGTCGGGTGTCGGCCGTAGGGGAGGGGGGTACTGTCAGGACCCGTTAGGGTTGTTTAGTGTTAGATTCTGTCCTGTCTTGTTTATTTCCTGTTATTTTTGTGAGCTGTCAATCATCCCCCTCTCCCTGTTGAGTTTCCTGTCTATGATTACCCTGATGTCTCTCACCTGTGTGTCGTTGTCTCCCCAGCCCTTGTGTACTTAAGCTGTGCTTTCCCACCCCTCTGTGCCAGATCGTCTTGTCTGTTTCCAGTGAGCGTTTCCAGCATTTCTTCCTTGTGATTCCTAGACTTCCCGAGTAATTGACCCTGTTTTGTTTGACCACGAGTTAGCCCAGCGTTTTTGATACCTCTGCCTGTTAATTGATTGATCCTCCGGTTTTCGACCCTGGAATAAAACGACCTCCCTTTTTGCCACTCGATTGTCTGTGCCTCTGCTTCGTGGGTCCTCCTGCACTGGTCGTTACAATGGTGAGTCATTACTTCAGGGAAAATATCTGTAAAATACCTTAAGCAGTATTATGATGTACTAACTAGTATAGTTTTGTAGTTAACTATGTTGTTGTGGTTTGTATTTCTTTAAAAAGATTACGTTTAAGTAATTTTCCGAGAACCGTGCATGATGGGTACGATTATCTGGCGGCTTCTTGAACGCATCATCAAATTGCGACTGCACAGACTAGTAGTGTACATATGTCGTGGTGAGAATTGTACATGTCTGGTGGTGAACGTGCATTTCACAATGTTTAAAAGTAAAAGTGGGGCGCAAAAGAGGAAAGAAAATAAAAATAAAGAGGAGGTTAAATCTAAACTGACAAAGTTGGACTCTTTTTTCGTTGTGCCTTCTACCTCTCAACTTGGTGGTGAGGAAACTGCTACTTCTCATGTTAGTGATGATGACCATGCTTTGCCCTGTTGTAGCATTAGTGTGGGGCCTAGCAGCAGCGCTAAACAGGCTAGCCAAAGTCAGATAGAGGAGGGTAGTGGAGAACAAGGAGAGTTATCTGAGATACAAAACACTACTGTTCACAGCCTGGGATTCACATGCACAAATCAAAATAACGTTTTCCCAACAGACCGAGGTAATTTCCCAGAAAACATTGTCGATGCTAATGTGAAAAGGTACATACTTCAAACTGGTCCATGCAAGCCAAATGGTCATTTTCCTGTTACAGGCAATCGAAGCTTTTCAACGCATTATTATACTGTATGTCCACCACCAAAGCTGGCATTAAATTGCCCCGCAGCTGGTTATGTTACTCGCCCAATCTTGACTGCGCATATTGCGAGCCTTGCTGGCTTTTTGCCAATCGACAAGCCCCCACGTACAACAATGCCTGGGTAAAGAGAGTTAGAGATTGGAAACATATCTCCTCCAAAATCGCGGTCCATGAATCTACCCAGATTCATCTCGGTGCGTGCGTGGTCTATGAGCAGTGGAAACTCCATGGTACAATAGACGCTGATATGGAGAGGGACGTTCGTAATGCGGCTAACTTCTGGAGGCAAGTGTTAGAGCGCATTGTGAACGTTACACTTACATTAGCGTCATGTAATATGGCATTTAGGGGTCATCGAGAACGCATTGGGGATGGAAATGCAGGGAACTTTCTGTCCGTCATCGAACTGTTGGCCCACTACGACCCTGTCTTGAAAGAACTGATTAGTCGGCCAGAGGGATCAGTTAAATATTTGAGCCATGCTATTCAGGATGAGATAATTTACATATTATCTCAGAGAGTCAAAAGTGACATAGTCAATGAAATAAATTCGTCCCCGTTTTATTCCATTATTATGGACACCACTCAAGACGTAGCAAAGCAGGACCATCTGAGCCAGGTCTTCAGGTATGTTGCAATTGACAGGGATGAAGTTGGTGTTGCTACAGATATCAGAATAGTTGAGGCTTTTCTTGGATTTGAGCTCACTGTAAACTCATCTTCTTCTGAACTGGAGAGCAAAATTGTGAGTTGCGTTGAAGGTCATGGTTTAGAGCTCTCCAGGTGCCGTGGACAGGGATATGACGGCGCTGCGAACATGAGCGGAATTTATTCTGGTGTTCAAGCGAGAATAGCGGAGCGGGAGCCTCTTGCTTTGTATGTCCACTGTGCGGCCCACAATCTGAATTTAGTGATCAACGATTCTGTTAAAAACGTCCAAGAGGTGAGACAGTTTTATGATGTGGTTGAATCGCTGTACAACTTTTTGGCCACAGTATTAAGAGGTGGGCACTACTTGGAGACCTTCTGAGCCCAGAGAGCAGGGACATAACTTTAAAACGCCTCTGCCCAACCCGCTGGTCCTCCCGCTACGATGTGCTTGTTGCATTAAAATACAGATATGGAGACGTCATTAAAGCTCTTGACAAACTCTCACTCACAAGCGATAAAAAGACTGAAAGAGATGAGGCAGATGCGCTCAGAAAAAACATTTCTAAATTCCAATTCATATTTTTGATCAGTCTTCAGACAAAAAATTTAGAATGTACAAATGCGGTCTCAAAATTAATGCAGGAGAAAAGTATGGACCTCCTCAAAGCGTCTGCATTATTGCAGAATGCTATAAGAACTCTCAAAGAATACAGAACAAAGTTTGATCAGGCAACGTCTTTCACGCTGGCATTGGCTTTGAAATGGGGCAGTCAAACACAATTTGAAAACACCAGATTGAGAAAAGTGAAGCGCCACTTTCATGACCTCTGTGAAGACAGTCGGCTTTCAGATGGAGAGCATTACTTCAGGGTTAACGTGTTCTATGGTTGTCTTGATGTTATCATCCAGCAGCTCTCCCATAGGTTTGTCAGCTTAAACAGGACTGCTCAACACACTCCAGCATGCAAAGGACGAGGAACTGTATGAAGCGGCCCGTCGATTAAGTGACCACTACTGTAGAGATATTGACTCCAGCTTTGCGGGTCAGCTTGTGTCATTTAGGACATGTTTTAAGGAGCAGATATCAAGACACACATCCGTCATAAGCCTGGCCAAGCTGCTGATAGTTGATAATCCCGCAGTAACTTCAGCATTTAGCGAGGTGTGCTCTGCGTTCTTGTTATTTCTCACTATCCCCGTCTCAGTCGCGACAGCAGAGCGCTCCTTCTCGAAATTGAAGTTGATCAAATCCTATCTCCGGAGTACAATGGCTCAAGAGAGGCTTTGTGGATTGGCTATATTGTCCATTGAAAATGAGCGAGCAAGAAAGCTTGACATCTCTCAAATTGTCAATGACTTCGCTGAACGCAAGGCGCGTCGAATGCCATTTAATTAGGCCGCGGCGGGAAAATGCTTTTGAACACGATTTCACAATGAGGGTGGGTCTTATGGTTACTGTATTTTAGGTTAATTACAAAAATTGCGTTTTGACTTTTTTATTATTATTATTATTCAATTGTAGGTCTGATTATCATTTCAAAATATACACAAATATAGACCTATATAGGGAATTTCACACAGCAGCCAATCAAAAACGGCCAGTTTAAACATAGGTCTAATAGCCCACCAAAATATGAATGTAATATAAGCTGCTATATGCACACACAAAAAAACACTTTAAAAAAAAACAGTTGAAACTAGTTCTGTTCAATGTTTGCTGCATCTTTGTAATATATGTACATAGTTTAGCCTAACCCAGCCACTTAAGAAGGCAAGCCATCTGAATTAAGTGCCGGTCCCAAGCCCGGATTAATGGGGAGGGTTGGCGTCAGATGTAAAGCAGAATAATAAGAATATATGTGTACCTTATGAGGAAGAAAATGCTGATGTTGAGTGTTTAGATCTACAGTGGCACTCCACTCTTATCACTGGCATAGGAAGCGTGCATGTGTTTGTGCGTGTGGGTGTGTGGGAATGGGGGGCCCATTATCCATTTCTGCCCTAGGGCCCTGCATACAGTTGTTCCGCCACTGGGAGCAGCACATCAGAGGCGACTCTAAAAAGGTTCTCACCGGTCGTTGAAGAGGCCTCGTACAGACCAACAAAGTCCTCCTGTGGCTCAAGGTCAGCATCCACATACCGGAGGCAAATTGAAATCTGTTCCATGCCAGATATATCCTGTGTTCCATCCATAATAAGGGAGTACTGCAGTACAGGTAATGAATGGATGTTTTTAGCTATTTGTCTGATAATGGTGTTGCTCATTAACTGCAGTAGCTCATTCTGACACTCGGGACTTGTGTAGGCATGGTTTCTTAGCAACCAGCTTGCCAGATTCGGGTCACTCTCAGCCTTCTCCTCCAGATGTTGCTTGTAGTTTCCCTCATCATTTTCATGGCCTCTGAGAGCTAAGCCCTGTCTAGCAAGGTACCTCACTGAACTAACAATCTGTACCAGTGCTGACCTGGCTGCCTCTTGTGCACTTTCTGGGATGCTGCAACGTTGCATTCTGACTGATTTGTGTGTATGTGTGTGTGTGTTTACAGCATCAATGTGTGCCTTACTGCGGGTGTGCTTGTCAAACAGCTCCCTACCCTTCTTCCAGTTCCTGAACCCCAAGGAGATGAAGGTTTGTTCAGCATTTCTGGCCATTGTTGAAATATTACGTTTAAAGGCATTTATACAGTAGAAACACAAAACTCCCTTAATTGCAGGACTGTAATGTAGCCAGGGGTAGTCTTTGAACCAGCTCTCCTGGAATCGGAGAGTGCGGTTGGGTAGAGTTTGTGGCTCAATTAGCTGTGCAGCTGTTTGGTATGGGGAAACTAAAATATCCTCAGGGGTATTGAGCTCTTCCTCTGTTTGGGAAGGGTTATCCTGTTGTCCCTCCTGGTGAGGCACATCCTCCTGTAATGTAGTCAGTGACATTGATGATAATTTGGTAATATTTCTGTAAATAGTTCTCTGAAATGTTTTTTTATTGTTCATTATTGCCATTGTGTTGCTTTTTTTACATCTTACTATTTACAACTTACTATTTAGTCTTTTAATGTGTAGTTGTAGCCCTGCCCACCTCACTATAATTGTCTGTAGTGTATGTTTTTAAATTGTGCAATAGCATCTTTTTCAGAAACCTCACCTGCTGCACCTCGTCCACGTTCTCAACCCACTGTTCCTGTGCTTTTTTGTTTAGTTCTGTTCCACTCAGTTCCTGTTCCTTATGAAAAATGTTAAACTTTGTTAGTAATGTTTTGTGTTATAGTTTCTGAATGTTTAGTTGTAAATAGTTGTTGTGTATAGTTTCTGAATGTTTAGTTGTAAATAGTTGTTGTGTATAGTTTCTGAATGTTTAGTTGTAAATAGTTGTTGTGTATAGTTTCTGAATGTTTAGTTGTAAATAGTTGTTGTGTATAGTTTCTGAATGTTTAGTTGTAAATAGTTGTTGTGTATAGTTTCGGAATGTTTAGTTGTGTATAGTTTCGGAATGTTTAGTTGTAAATAGTTGTTGTGTATAGTTTCGGAATGTTTAGTTGTAAATAGTTGTGTATAGTTTCGGAATGTTTAGTTGTAAATAGTTGTTGTGTATAGTTTCTCAAGTTTTCCTTATGTGACCCTCACCTCCACAACAGCTCCCTGTCCCTGCACTTCTTTGTTTTGTGCTGTTGCACTTGGTTCATTTTCCTGATGACACATGGTTCATAAATAAAACAAACATTTATTGGCACTTGTGTTTGGTTTTTATTAAACGTTTTTGCATAGATTTAGGGTAAAATGTGTGGGTTTTTTTTATGTACAGTATTGATAATCATATAGGGACATCTAGTGGTAAATCCGCAGGTTGCAAACATGTGAAAACGCAATTTGGTATCTAGTCGTTTGATTTGTCAACTGTGAGCCACTGTAGAAACATGGCGTGAGAGAACGGTGAACTTGGCAGGCTAGCTTTTATGACTAGCACTAGCGAAGGCTACGCAATATCATGGAATTAACTTGAGTTATACCATGTTCTGGGTGAATACTCGATTCTGATTGGCTGGCGGGTGTAGGTTAAAAAGTGTTAATGTACACCTAGGAAAGACGTTCGGGTCAAATTGCCTGATTACAGTTAGATTACTGCGCTGGCTCAAACGCTAGATGGTAACCATGGCAACGGAGAGGGAATACTCGATTCTGATTGGCTGCAGGGTGTCCATTAATCCCTGATATATGAACACCTACTAAGTAGTTCCAGTCAAATTGTCTGTTCAGCCTTCAAAACGAGAGCTGGTAAATTGTGAAAAAATGCATTAAACTGTAATCAGAAAACGCGGTTATATGCTATAGACCCTATAGTATCTGTGGTGTAAAGGCTGGGACACATTTCAAATTATAAATATGTACACTTTATGTTGAAAGTACAGACCGTCGCGATTCCCATTGAAACGAATGGCGCGGTGATTAGTCGTCAAAACGACAGCTGGTAAATTGTGAAAAATGCATTAAACTGTAATCAGAAAACGCGGTTATATGCTATAGACCCTATAGTACCTGTGTATAAAGGCTGGGACACATTTCAAATTATAAATATGTACACTTTATGTTGAAAGTATAGGCCGTCGCGATTCCCATTGAAACGAATGAACAACGTTTCCGTTGCATAAGAACCTTGTTAATGGCCACCTCGTCGGGCATTATCCCTTACTTGTCTATGGAATGTATGTAGAACACTAGAAACCATCGCTACTGTACAAAATGTATTCCAGTCAACCAATAAAAGTGGAAGACAGAAATGTGTAGTAGCCAAAGCATAGACTGTAGCTACAGCCGCCGGTATGTAGCTAACTGCAGTGTTACTGCTAGCTAACCGTTAACATTAGCAATAGATGAGAACTAGCAGTTAACTGAGTCAGTTAATATCAAACATCGTAAAACAAGGTAATTTGTAGGTTTCTCTGCACTTACAGCGCATTTTTGCCTGCTGAAAAAGGATCTGATATCGGTTCCAGCTTTTCTCTTAGACATGATGGATCCAGTCATATTAATAGCCTTGCGACTTAAGCCTTTTTTTGTTTTCAAATAATATTTAATGTCATCACAAGGGGGAGGGGGAGGGTAAACGTGTGCTGTCTGTACATAGCGTTATAATGGAGAAGTGGCTTAATTCATTTTCAAGACAGACAATAGCCGGTCCTTTTGCTTCCTGTAAAAAGCATGTTTGTGACACTGGATAACGAAATGGATATGGATACATCATCTAGCCTGCATGTGGAGGGCCACATAAGGTAAGAAATTGGTTTAATTAAACTTTGCTGCTGGTTTTGTTTGCTCGTGATCTGGTCAAAGGTTACCCACGGTCCTAAGCTACGATTGTGATCTGATTCTGGTTGGTGCTCCAGCTAGTATGCATTACAGATTGCAGCTAGTAGCCTACACACGGTGCGATTCCTATGCCAATGCGGTTGTTTTGTCTGGTTGAGATATGTGACGTTAGACTTGGAGTCTGGTATCCTAACATAAATATGTTCCCGCATAACCTGTGTGATTATCCTAAACTGTTGCATATTTGCTTATATGATGTTGTAACGAGTGAAGTCTACATTGGTCCTTCGCGAGTGTACTGTTTATACTTTACTGGTGGTGAGAATTCGGCAAATACAATTCTCCTCTGGGCGTTTTTTCCGTTTTTTAATGCAGCATAACATAGGCTACCAGCAGCCCTTGCTCTTCTTCAAAAGGCTGATGCTCAGTACCTCGTTTCATTTCGTACCCCCTTCACAGTCTGGCATTGCTTGTCTGGTATACTGTTGATGTCAAGAGAAGTGTTAAATTGCCAACACAGTACGTTTACATGCACAGATTATTTCGATTAAAGCCATAGCTCGTCTATGCTCCGCAATTGGACAACTGCAATTGTCCGCGTATACATGGCGGTGAGTAAATCGATTCATTTCCCGAAGCGTGTAATGCCCCGGTACGATAGGTGGCGCTGTGCCCATTTCAACTAGTGGTAATAGAGCCACTGGTTTATGAAGGTATATTTGGTGCAAAAGTCACGAGCACATTTAACTACAGATTTCGCATGCGCACACTAAAGTCACAAACGTGTAACTGTAAATTTGAAGTTGTATTTTTTTTTTCTATACCTTGTTAACACAAATCCTTGTTACGGGTTCACAAATCCTTGTTACGGGTTCACAAATCCTTGTTACAGGTACACAAATCCTATCCTGTGCATCACAACTTCCTGGCCTTATGCACTCAAGACTTTTGCCCCAAATGCACTGCAACGATTGGGGCAAAACACATTTGCACATCCGTGTTTCATAATCTGAGAACATGCACAACATTCGTGCATTTGTAAACCGTAAATTTGAAGTTGTACATATTTTCGTTTTACCTTGTTAACACAAAATAGGGCTACGGGTTCACAAATCCTTGTTACAGGTACACAAATCCTATCCTGTGCATCACAACTTTCAAGTGTCATGCCCTCAACACTTTCGCCCCAAATACACTGCAACGATTGGGGCAAAACACATTCGCACATGTGTATTTCATAATCTGAGAACATGCACAACATTCGTGCATTTGTAAACCCAAATGTGAACTAATGCATCAGAAGTTGTGCATCTGTGAAATATTTTCTCATTATAAAATGGTATTAGATCGCTGTGGTCATTGAGCATTTTCTTGCACAACTACAAGTCAATTGATACAAGTGTTCGAATCTGCTTCTACGAGTTTGCAGCTGTTGTTTTCCGTACGGATACTTTTGCACCATATACACCACCTAGCGAGGTGCAAAACGGAGTTGTACTTGTGCACGCCGAGCGAATCGATCGAAAAGAAAACAAGGCGGCCGGATCTGGATCCTGGATCGCGCCCAGGCATCCCTGCTCATATCAAAGTAAGTAACCTCCGCTTGTTTCCTCATCAATAAAGGACAAGGACGCACGATTTATAGATTTTCTTTTCACAAAGTGAGACAGATATTTGTTGTGGTGTTAAGTTAAATTACGACCTTATTATTCACATATTCTTGAATTTCCCCTTGGTCAACCCTGTCTCATCAAAATTACGTTCCCAGGGAACTATTCGGCATTCTCAATTACGTTTGTCTGACAACGTATTTTGTCCGTGATTACGTTTCATTGAACGTATCGCAAATACGTTCGTTCTCAGCCTATTTTTTTGCCATTTATTTACCTATAGGATTATGTTTGGTTGAAACGTATCCCAGATATGTTAAATGTGAACATATAACACATTATTGTCATTAAGGCATATTTCCCTTTCGGGGAACGTTTCATTTAACGTATTTTGTCCCTGATTACGTCTTGAACCTGAATTGAGCATCTTTTTTGTTATGTATTTACCTCTTGGATAATTTACATAGAATTGAAACGTATCCTCAATAGGCTACGTTAAATATCGATTACACATTTGTCGGGGGGGGGGGTCCAGGTCCGACCCTGGACTGGGAGCATCCCCCCCCCCCCCCCCCCCCCCCCCGGACCGGACCGGCGGGGGGAGGATGGCCGGTCCAGTGGTGGGCCGGTCCAGGACCCTGAATGCTCCTAGTCCGACCCAAATGGATGCACCTGCATTTATACATGACGGGCCGCAGCATGGGCCGCTGTATACTACAGTAAATGTATACTCCTGATCATTAACGATACAGCAGTGTTGTGTAGTCAGGGCTCTAGACTAACTTTTTGCACTGGTTGCACTGGTGCGCCTAACTTTTTTTCTTAGGTGCACCAGCACAAAAGTTAGGTGCACCCAAATTTTCAATTTTTCAAACGACACTATAATTAGTTACCCAACTCAACTGTGCCTGTTCCCTTTGTGTTTGACTGTAATCAATACATTAATTATTGAAAATCCTTTCCCTCCACATCCACATCATCTTGTTTCTTGTGTCTCATGTGTTCACCTGGTCTGTATTTGGAACCTCACACCTGATAGCCTAATAACAGACAGCCTACCTACTGTTAATAACATAACCACACAGTGATATGACAACATTGTTTTTATTGAATCGATTAAAAATTACATCCCATTCTCTCAAACTGTATACTCTAACATGTACCTTAGCCTGTCGGATCATTGTTTACACATTTGTCCAAGTAGCATTCCTCTGTAGCCCTACAAACGCACCTAGCGCTTAGCAGCTATGCTAGCAACTGCTTTCCGCGTTGATCAACATTGACGTCACCGTAGTGCAGCGATGGAGTCGTGTATCCAAGATCTCTGTAGTCCTCACACACAAGTTTCAAGAACAAATACAAATGAAGGTATCGTAGAGCAGCACAGCGATGTGTACGGTAAGTGTGGTTGTGACGCAGATAACCGAACTGAGCTTCAGTATCATCGCAGCCTCGTTGGTCGCATTGATGTTGGTCCTAGACATAGGGTTGCTCGTACGGTAGGATAACCCTTTACCTGGACCAGTCACCTGGTTTGCGGGCGAATTATCTGATTGGCTGAGCATGACATCATGACCAAGAGGCCGGACTAGAGCAGAAGTAATTAAAGCTACAGCGCTGTAAATAGATCTAGTTCATGCTGCAATCAATGCGATGCCGTGTCGGTGTCGTGGTCAACAACTGCGCTTTTTTTTTTTTTTACCCCCCGAAAAGTGCACCGGTGCTTCCGGCGCGCCTGCCCGCCCTTCACTATCTCTGATTAGTTTAGACCACGATATGGGCCTAATGTGTGTTTGTTGTTGAACCACAGGGAGACTTTCAGATTCGCAGAGATTTTTTTTTTCTTCCCTCGAACTGCTGGGCGCACCAGTGCGACCTAAGATTTTTTTCAGTCGCACCATTGAGAAATTAGGTCACACATGCGACCAAATTGGTCGCACTCTAGAGCCCTGGTAGTAGCCATCGCTAAGAAATATGTAGCCTATGCTTCTTTTCCGAGAAATATCGTAATTTCATTGGTTTGTTGCGTCAATTTACACTACAGTTCCCATGAGTGTCAGCGACCGTTGCTATGGTGACAACGCCAGCTTTTAGTATAATGTTTGGACATTATTATACGTCACGCGCAACACGTACCCTGACTACGTTGGTCCAAAGTGCCAAACGTAGAGGGGTTACAATAAAGGCCCTTAAATTGTATGATTGTTACATTTTTCTGCCTATTCTTTTCCCATGGTTTTGCGTCCAAGTCACGTGACTTTCAAGATTTACGAGTTACGATCGGATGTTTGTCCTATTGGTTAGTTATTACTCCTGTATCAGAGCTATAGGGTAAACAACTCTATAAACAACTCTATGTTTACTCTATAGCTCTGATTCCTGCACCATGTTTCAATGACGTCAGGTTGCTAGGGGCTACGGCTGAAAGGACCTATCAGCCGGAAGTACTGTCCTTACTGTACTATTGTTTATGTTGTAATGTCATAATATTGTTGACAATTAAGTTTGTTAAAAAAACAACAACAACTATTATTGTCCCACACCACAATGTATGTCCCACAATGTGAACTCCAAACAATTCATGTTTATCCAATTCATGGACAAACAAAGCAGCTGGAAACACGTCTACCTCGATATTTAACGTAGCCTATTGAGGATACGTTTCAATTCAATGTAAATTATCCAAGAGGTAAATACATAACAAAAAAGATGCTCAATTCAGGTTCAAGACGTAATCAGGGACAAAATACGTTCAATGAAACGTTCCCCGAAAGGGAAATATGCCTTAATGACAATAATGTGTTATATGTTCACATTTAACATATCTGGGATACGTTTCAACCAAACATAATCCTATAGGTAAATAAATGGCAAAAAAATAGGCTGAGAACGAACGTATTTGCGATACGTTCAATGAAACGTAATCACGGACAAAATACGTTTTCAGACAAACGTAATTGAGAATGCCGAATAGTTCCCTGGGAACGTAATTTTGATGAGACAGGGTTGCCCAAGGGGAAATTCAAGAATATGTGAATAATAAGGTCGTAATTTAACTTAACACCACAACAAATATCTGTCTCACTTTGTGAAAAGAAAATCTATAAATCGTGTGTCCTTGTCCTTTATTGATGAGGAAACAAGCGGAGGTTACTTACTTTGATATGAGCAGGGATGCCTGGGCGCGATCCAGGATCCAGATCCGGCCGCCTTGTTTTCTTTTCAATCGATTCGCTCGGCGTGCACAAGTACAACTCCGTTTTGCACCTCGCTAGGTGGTGTATATGGTGCAAAAGTATCCGTACGGAAAACAACAGCTGCAAACTCGTAGAAGCAGATTCGAACACTTGTATCAATTGACTTGTAGTTGTGCAAGAAAATGCTCAATGACCACAGCGATCTAATACCATTTTATAATGAGAAAATATTTCACAGATGCACAACTTCTGATGCATTAGTTCACATTTGGGTTTACAAATGCACGAATGTTGTGCATGTTCTCAGATTATGAAATACACATGTGCGAATGTGTTTTGCCCCAATCGTTGCAGTGTATTTGGGGCGAAAGTGTTGAGGGCATGACACTTGAAAGTTGTGATGCACAGGATAGGATTTGTGTACCTGTAACAAGGATTTGTGAACCCGTAGCCCTATTTTGTGTTAACAAGGTAAAACGAAAATATGTACAACTTCAAATTTACGGTTTACAAATGCACGAATGTTGTGCATGTTCTCAGATTATGAAACACGGATGTGCAAATGTGTTTTGCCCCAATCGTTGCAGTGCATTTGGGGCAAAAGTCTTGAGTGCATAAGGCCAGGAAGTTGTGATGCACAGGATAGGATTTGTGTACCTGTAACAAGGATTTGTGAACCCGTAACAAGGATTTGTGAACCCGTAACAAGGATTTGTGTTAACAAGGTATAGAAAAAAAAAATACAACTTCAAATTTACAGTTACACGTTTGTGACTTTAGTGTGCGCATGCGAAATCTGTAGTTAAATGTGCTCGTGACTTTTGCACCAAATATACCTTCATACTGGTTGACCTCTTTATGTCACCAGCAACAACAAACTCATTCGAGAAAGCGATGTCTTCAGCAGACAGCTGTCAGTTCACTTCGGGTCCATATCATTGCTCCGACCTCTCGGTCGTATCCGACTCCTCCGGCTGCTCTGCCGGCGGAGCGGTCCACATACGACCGAGAGGAACAATGGAGCGTCAATGGAGAAATGATACCCAGACAGCAAAAGAGCGTTGAATCAACGGTGAATCAACGCCGACTTTTCAACCAAAACATGTTGAATCAGCGTTGAGACTGGACCTCGATTCGACGTCAGTTTGCTCATACTGTTCACCGTCGATTCAACGTTGAAAGGAAGGCGACTGACGACGGCGCGTCGACCCCGTTTCAGCCTTTAATCAACGGCAGTTTGCTCATGCTGTTCACGTCGATTCAACGTTGAAAGGAAGGCGACTGACGACGGCGCGTCGATCCCGTTTCAACCTTTATTCAACTAGTGATTATGGTCGGGGTCATTCCACGAAATCAGTGCCTTTTCAACTTTGAAAATGTGAAAAATATAATTGTTTCAAACTGATTTCTTTCAATACCCATTACATTAAGACATCTTAACATGACAAGAAATAGTGTTGTGCCATCTCAAGATATGCCATTTATTATTTTATGACTGTTTATTTATTTCATGTTTTGATATTTTCCTCAGTCCTGTTACCGACTAAAGTGTTACTATACAGTATATAATACTTCCAATTACACATATGCAACAGTTTACACATTTATCAGTAGTATTTTGGTCCCTCTTTTCATTCATATTATGTTATATTTAGAAATGTTTTGTTTTATATCATAATTGCCATTCAGATTACTGAAAATGTCCTATTTCAGGGACGACATCACATTACAATTAAGAAATATGTATACTTTGAGAAGACAGATATTTTAAAAGGGGTCTTGTCCAAAATGCAATATAGTGCAGGTTACTATGGTGAGATCTGTTTGGTTATCAAATGTCCTTTTGCTTTTAAAATATCAAATGAATGACAGTAACAGGACTGATCTCTCAATAACCGAGAGGGTCTTTAGGCTCCTAGTTTGGGTTTGCAATTAATTGCATGCATTGAGGACAAGAGTTATGAACTTATTTACTTCCATATACCTACTAGTTACCTATGGAACATTAGGCCATGCCAATCTACTTCCATATGGGAGGTAATCTAGAATTATATAGAAAAATACAATCATAGAAGAAAACACATCTTTATTAAAACAAATCATCTTTGGACATATGAAAGCTAACTGGCAATTATTAAAAAAATCATCCACAGGACATAACGAGGGTAAGTACTTTTAAAAAGTGATTGTTTCTGGTGAGTATGACATTTTTCTAGTATATAAATCATGAGAATAGCCTCAACAAAGGACAGGAATTTCATCAAAAGAAATTATAGGCCTATGTAAAAACTTCCAAGTTAATCATGCACTTAGTAGTATTTAACATGTAAAAACTCACAATTGAATGTATATTAAAGAAACAGCTACCATTCAAAACAGCAAACAGTACCACGGAAAAACAACATGGAATGGAAAATGGAAGTGAGAGAAGTAAGAATATTTGGCGGACGGTAAACAATTTGATCTAAGGCAATTTCATTTGACAGAGATACCTCTCTGATCTAAAATAATTACAGAGCTACTTCTCATTTTACTTTGTAAGCTCTAACCATACATCTCTCTGTATCTCCACATGGCGGGCAGTGACTGGCAAAGGAGCAGGGATGAGACGAAGTACATCATCATATAGGTACCAAAGTAGATCATCTCGAATAGGCCAAGAGAATCTGTTCGGACCTCTGCTGTGCATGCATTTCACCTGGACGTAGGAGTCATCTGTTGCCATCACAGTCCCGGGGTAAAGGTCATCTCCATATTTTACCACACACCACTTTCCAATGACCTCGGAACTTGTCCAGTCAACTGTGTTGTCTTGTATTGGAGTTTGGTTGTTAAGCAGGAAACTGAAGGCCTGAGATCCAGGGCACTGGCACTGAAGCCTCTTCATAGCTACACACATACAACTTACATCACGGCAGATAAGGCCACCCCTTTCTAAGGTCACAACTTGATGAAGGCGCATAGTTGAGGGAACTGCTGGGATGTTCTGAGGCATAGCATGCACTGCCTGTTCTATATCGTCCTCATCCACATAGAACAGCTTGATGGTGGTGTGTGCTCTGATCAGCGCTCTGTACAGAGACTTTGCATCAGTGATGTCATGGCCTTTGCTGACAAGGCCATCAGCTTTTCTCTTCAATGCACCTCCTACTCCATCAGGAGCCCCCTTCCCATGACTGGCCTCGAAAAAGTTCCATGTGCCTTGTGTGAAGCCCCATTTGTGCAATTCTGTGCTGAAGAGGAAAAAGTTGCCGCGCTGCCGGTATTGTGAACAAGGCCCATCACTCAAGAAATGTAGCACCTTCACAGCAGGATGCTCCTGCTTGATGTATGTCAGCACTTGCCTGAGATGCTCCCAAATTGCAGCCGGGCCTTTTTGCCTTGCTGAGGTCACCGTACAGAAACAGGTAGGTGTGGCATTTGGGGCCGTGTATAGCACACTTGTATGCAAGATGGCCTGTTGGTGTGACCCCCCAAATTGCGCGGCCTGGATTTCGGAGGACCACTTGCATGCATAGTTTTCTGAAAAATCAATATGAATTATACATTCATTATCGGAGAGCCCTGCCTTCAGGCATGTTACTAACAACTGTAAAAGTGTATAGCATATTAAAAGTGATGTCAATTCTATGCAAATCAGACAGCAAGGTAAGGAGCATCAGTATACAAATAAAAAAAAACAGATGCATAAACAAACAATGGTACCTAAACATGTGCTTGATGCTCATATGCTGCTGACTCATATGTCACTGTATAAATAATAACATATGTCATATTATAAATAACCTTTATAAATGGCTATGTCCCTTAGTTGATGTCCTAATCCTTAAATTGCATTTGAATGTTTCCTCCCACAAATAACAAATACACCATCTGTGACTGAATTATGCAGCTGGGCCAGAATCTATGCTCCCTATTGCTCTGGGATAGTAACAGGACTGATGGTAACAGGACTGAGGATTCCATGCTAATATGCTCATTACTAGCTAACAGGTCAAGGTCAGAAAGGCACATGGTATGTAATCTGAAAGGTTATTACTTCTAGATATTGGTAATGTTAGGATAAATAGATAATTGTTTATATATACACTTTAAAACATGGTAACAGGGACTGATGTTGTATGCCGACCCCTCTCTAACAATCCTGATAAAACATGAAAAATAGGACATTTAAGAAGAGAGAAACTTACCTTTGCTTACACTGTGAAATCCACTTCCTCAAACTGATGTCACTTCCTTGAAATGATGTCACTTCTGGTTTGTACCATTATTTTATAGGGGTTTTTTGGTGATAGTAACAGGACTGATATGAAATCAGGGGACAATGATAAAATGACTTATATTTATATGAAAAGATATCTATTTATGTCAAAATCATTGCTTAACAATGGGATTACACTTGAGACAATATAAAACTGTGAAAATAGTATAATTTTGCTAACATTTTACAAATGAGAAGTCCTGTTGAAAAGTAAAAATCCTTACCCATAGCATATAAAATGTGATTTTAATTATTTAAAATAATATTTTATTGGCTTTTAATTAGTCTTATATTGAAGAGTGGATCTATATTAACAGTACGTTTTTTAAAATTACACATTTATTTCTTGTTGAAGCCACTTTAGAACTGATTATCTGTCAGGGACGCAAAAGGCACCGATTTCACGGAATCACCCGTCGAATGTTGGTCGATGTTGGTTCTTCACTCCCTGATTTATTTACAGAACATCATGACATTACTCTACAATTAAATTAGGACAATAAAGGCCCTTTTTAGGCTACTGAATCTCCTTCAGGGCTCTAATGTAATGAATACATGAATACAGAATAGACAATAGGATATTGTCAAACATTGTAGGCCTAGCAGCGGCCAAAAAGTCAGGCTTTATTTCACTGTAGTTCTGCGCCCCGTACACCCCTCGACGCAGACTACCTTTATTGGCACCTCTCAAATACTAACAAACAAACATCACACAACAACGGTGGCGACAATAATGAACACAACAAAACTACACGCATAGACACACATAATAGAATTATTATTTACACAAGCCACATGGTCGAGGATCCTGCGGCACCTGAAAAGAAATACAGAAATATTAACATAAAAACAAAATATGCTACAAAATGTGTCCAGCAATACGACTGAATGATGTTTGTTTCACACTATTGAGCGTCCGACTTGCATGGCGCTCTCGAAATGCATTGTGGGTCCGTCGTTCAGACACGCCCTCGGTCATCCGTCGACAAACTTGTGTGCACGAGGCGTCAATGCACCAGGCGTTAGAAACCCGGCTTTTTAATGCGTCTTCCTGCTTGGTGTTGTTATTGCAAAATGGATCCCGTAGTAGCAAGGATAGTGTTGTCCCCCCGCCCCATTCGGCGATTGCCCAGCGCCCACACCAATGATAACTTTCTCCTCCATTCTTAAATCTCCCGCTGCCGGTGTTATGCCGAGTTCTGCCTGCCCGCCGAGAACTGCATGCACCTCGCTCTAGCCTGGAAAAACAGGGGGATGCACTTCTCGGCAGCTTATATACAGCACTGCCGAATAATGCATCCACCCTGTAACTTTAATGCTGGAGATCTTTGAATCACATGGTTTGACCAGCTCATATTTTGGGCTGTTTTGGCTTAACAGTGTGAATATCATACATGTGAGTTCTGCCGAATGTACCCCTTAACAGTGAGACTTCAAATCAAAGAATGATAGGAATCAAATGGTCTTCTCAGCACCAGCTTACTTTATTTGATCGACCTAGACAGTGTGGATGACACCCCACATTCATTTTCCACATTAAAAAATATTAAAATATTGTTTTCGAGGTGCATGCAGTTCCGCGAGGTGCATGCAGTTCTCGGCGGGCAGGCAGAACTCGGCATAACACCGGCCGGCTTTTTGACATATCCACGGCGGGTTGTAACACAAAGAAGATTTAATTGGACAGAGACCACCAGTAGTGTATTTGCATAACCACGATCTGATTAGCCAATCAGATCGCGGATATGCAAATACACTACTGGGACGCTAGTTGGACTCTGTCCAATGAAATCGTCTGACGGAGTTAATTATTAAATCCATTCTTAAACCCCCCGCTGCCGGCCGGCTTTGACATTTCCACGGCGGGTTGTATCACAAAGACCATTTCATTAGACAGAGTCCAAGTAGCGGCACGCTAGCGTATAAAGCATAACCGCGATCTGATTGGCCGACGGATCCGTCGCTTCCCGAAAAACATTTCTCAACTTTTGACGCCAGCCACGGAGCCGAAAGAACGGACGGACCCAGAATGCATGCATCGAGGGCGCCCCGTGCAAAGTCGACGAGGTCCATCCATTGACGGAGGTAGGCGGGAGGAACAAGCGCACATTAGGCCTACCTGATCGCGTTCATTTGTTCGCCTCCCTCCACCTCCCTCTCTCTCCGGTGCATATTTAAGCCACTTCTTCAGTGTCCCTGAATACACCATATGAGTGGTCCCTGGCAGCTGTTTTTGGAGTGCAGCTGAAAGAAAGAAAGGAACAAACAAACAATTCTCCTCTGACCTTTAGCATCAACAAGGCATTTGCGCCCACAGAACTGCCGCTCACTGGATATTTTCTCTTTTTCGGACCATTCTCTGTAAACCCTAGAGATGGTTGTGCGTGAAAATCCCAGTAGATCAGCAGTCTCTGAAATACTCAGACCAGCCCGTCTGGCACCAACAACCATGCCACGTTCAAAGTCACTTAAATCACCTTTCTTCCCCATTCTGATGCTCGGTTTGAACTGCAGCAGATCGTCCTGACCATGTCTACATGCCTAAATGCATTGAGTTGCTGCCATGTGATTGGCTGATTAGAAATTTGCGTTCACGAGCAGTTGGACAGGTGTACCTAATAAAGTGGCCGGTGAGTGTATATATATATATATATATGCCAGCGAGAGACAGATGCCGTGGCATCTTACGGTGAACTGCTGGCAACCCACTCAAACAGCGGCAGATGCCGTGGCATCTTACGGTAAACATATAAAAAAATATATATATGTTTACCGTATATATATATATATATATATATATATATAACCCTAACCCTAACCCATACATAAACGGCATAAGATGCCGTGGCATCTTACGGTGAACCGCTGGCAACCCACTCAAACAGCGGCAGATGCCGTGTGGCATCTTACGGTAAACTGCTGGCAACCCAATGCCATAAACGGCGAAAGATGCCGCGGCATCTCAACCTGCCACCGGAAATGCCACTGCGAGCTGCCATATACGGCGAAAGATGCCGCGGCATCTCAACCTGCCACCGGAAATGCCACTGCGAGCTGCCGATGCCACAATTTGAGCTAGCTGTCTCTCGATAGACACGCGTTGATAGATTCTTAGGCGTGAATGTAGGCTTTCGGTGCAAGATAGCAGCGAAATAACGTCAAACGAATAAAGTGTTCTAGTGCTGACGGATAGTGCAAGAGTGCAGTGCAGAATAGTGTCAGCGTAAGTTAAAAGCATTGCTGCATTTGTACACAAACTTTGATTGCATAGTATAAATGGATTTTGTCTGATTTTACATGAAATGAGCATGGCTCAGAAGCCTACCCCATAGTGCATATTAAACAATCTATTTGCTGTTTAAAAAAATAATAATACTCGGTGGTATCTGTGTCTGATGCTTGTGTGGTGTGACTGAGTTTTGACAAACATACCGAACATTACATCACTGAGGACAGTGTTTTTAAAGGCGTCCTTGAAGCCTTTCCCTGCCCAGTTGAAGCGACGCGCCAGGTTGTTTGTTAGGCCACTCTGCAGCATCCTTCTTACGGCCTCTTCTGCAGTGTGCCCACCAATTAGACTGAATGTTGTGATCTGACAAGACATAATAAACCAACAAACAAACAAACATAACATTGACATGTATAATTACAATATCTCACAAAAGTGAGTAGGCCTACACGCCTCCCATTTTTGCAAATATTTTATTGTATCTTTTCATAGGATAACACTTGGCATGAAACTTCATTGTAACTAACACTAGTCATTTTACGTATTAATAACTATAGATTTATTGTCCTCAGAATATGACTCAAACACATCCATTAACAACTAAACAGCTGGCAACATAACTGAGTACACTTAATAATGAACATGACCATTGTGCCCATAGTGTCAATATTTTGTATGCCAACCATTATTATCCGGCACTGTCTTAACCCTTTTATTCACAGAATTCACCAGAGCTCACGTTGCTTCAGGAATCCTCTCCCATTTCTCCATGATGACATCACCGAGCAGATGGATGTTAGACACCATGTGCTACTCAACCTTCTGCTTGATGATGCCCCACAGGTGCTCCAACATGACAACTGCCTTGCTGAGGAAGCTGTAGGTAAAAAAGTGATGGACTGGCCAAGTATGGCTCCAGCCGTACTCAAAAGAGCACCTGTGGAGCATTCTCAAGAAGATGGTTGAGGAACACAAGGTGTCTAGCATCCATCTGCGCATTGACGTCATCACAGAGCAATGGGGGGAGAAGGACATGTTCATTGTTGTGTGTATTCACCTATGTTGCCAGCTGTTTAGATGTTAATGGCTGTGTTTTGAGTCATATTCAGATGACAATAAATCTATCATAATCTACAAACTCTACACTGACTTCTTTAACTTATATCAAAGTTTCATGTCTATGGAGTTATCCCATAGAGATGGGATACAATAAGACACAATAACACATTTAGAAAAATGGTATAGGGTTTTGTGAGATACTGTATGTACCAATTTAGGTTAGGTTAGGTGAACTCATCAGTGTCACATAAAGAGTAATGTGTTATTTTTGTTTTTAAAGATTATTCCTACAAATACTGAGTGATGTAGTGGATGGCTGGAAAGAAGAGGTATGGTTGTATTAATTTACACATACTTTGACTAGTTTTTGGGTAGTGCAGATTTGTACCTACCATTTTTTGTTTTTCGCAGGGGGTTTCTCGCATAGCAGCCTCTGCCAGTTTAAACTCCTCCATTGTGCTCAGAGGCAGCTTGATGGACGAAGGGGAAGCTTCTGGTGCTACCGGTCTCACCATCTCTCTACTAAGCGCCCTCACTTCACTCCTCAGGTTGGTGATTTCCGCTTTAATTGATTTGTTTTCTTCCAACACTTTGGATAGTAGCTCCAGGACTTTGGATATTCCCATATCTGTCAATGTAAGTTACTTATAAGAAATGTTTATTTACTGGGGTTTGGTGTACTTTCACAGCGTTCAATTATAATGTGTATGATAATGATGAAAACAATGGTTAGAAAGTTTGTCTCCTCGACTTACCATGCAATAGCTGGTGGCTTGGTTGGACTGTATCTATATTCAAAAGTCATTGATTAGTCTCAAGTGTCAATGATTATATATATTTTTTCAAAGTAGTGTATTTAAGGAAGCATTTGGAAGATTTACCTTGTAAGATATGTCATGCTTGAGGTGAATCTGGGAAAAGCAAATTAATATAAATACATGTTCAATCAATACATGTTGATGTCTAATGACACCAACACTTACCTATATTTAGTAGCTCAGGTGTCTGGCTGCCAGTTGATAGAGCTAGAAAAAAGAAAAAACAATGAATTTCATGTAATTGTGTATATGTAAGTTACGATATTTTAAGTTTTACTTGTTCACCCATCAGTTAGCCTGATATTGAGGAAGTTTGGCTTGGTCCTGGGAAGCCAACAACAGAGATCATGCTTTATGTATGTGTGTTTGTGGGAAAATAAAAAGTAGAGTTCGAGTGCAAAGACTGACAGGCACAGGCTTAGGGTTTTATTGTTTTGGTAGTGGAAAGGTAAATCTGCGATTGAGCATTAGACTGGGGAGTGTATTCTCTACTGCACAAGAGGAATGGCTTTGTATGCAATTGGATAGTCCTTCAACCATTCAGACCAACAATCCGGGCGATGCACAGGAAATGTGTCAACAAACGTGTAGTTGGTAGCAATGATCAATGGGGCAGATGGGGAAAACTATGAATGAGAAACAATTATTGATAAGTACCTCTTTGGGTGGTCAATGGCCCAAATAGCCACTCACTTTCACTCTCTGGGGAAAAAAAACAAACTTCAAAACTGAATAAGAGAGCCAAATGGCATTTCTAACATTTGTGTTAAACATAGTGTTGTTTCAAATGGCCTTCAAAGTACCATCAAATTTCAGTTTGACAGGCATTAATCAGTAAACACATACAACACATTTTTTTAGCTCCTCCTACCTGGCCCTACAGCTACAGATGGTCGTGCCGTTTTCCTTGGGGGGGGTGGTGCCTCATCATCAGTGTCAACACCTTGAAGCATAAGAAGTGCCAGTTTAATTTCAGACTAAATGGGCAGTCAAACAGCTGTTTCTAAAATATGTTTCTAAAATGTTTCATTGCTGTTCTGTTTAACTCTAAAGGTCCGCACCTTCAAAAAAGTGTTGCGGCGGGCCCCTAGTGGTCTGGACTCTTCCAGCTGGCTCCTGCCGGTAGCGTGAGTTTGGCCTTAGGAACAAAGCAAGGACAGTCATGGCAGTCAGTGGGTGGGTCAGCAACACCAGAAATATTAATATATATGAGATTATGAGATGAGACTTTTTAAAGAATTTCTTTCATTAATTTGATTTGAGGAATGGTGTATTTTATATAAAGAAAAGGTTCAATCACAAACAATCTTTTTTTTTTTTCTTTCTTCTTTTTTTGGATTGCAGAGGATACGGAATTAGGATTGGTGAAGAAGAGGGATGGCAACATAATGGTCTTGGTCTGGAAAAAGCACACATTTTCTCATGATGTCCCCAAGGAGCCCAACCTCAAGATCATCGACCAATGTATGGACCTGAAAACAGCCTATTCGAGAGGAGGGGCAGGGATATGTGAAATGGGATTCTTTGTACCCAAATCGTCGGTAGATGATGAACACTGAACCAGAGGATAGCACAATGTTTTGGACCAATCCAATATCCTGTCCTACTGCTATGCAGTTGTTCCCAGTCTTTGTTGACAGGCAAAAATCTGTGGTTACTGCCTTTCGGTACTGTTTGGCATTAGTGAATTGTAGAGGCAATGGGCCATCCTGGTGTATGTGAAATAAAAGGGGCTGCTTACTTGGAGGTGGAGTAACCGTATGATGCACCTCTGACAGTCTCTTGACTACCTGTTGTAATGGTAGTTGAGGCTTTCGCAACATTTTTTTTATTTTTCCAAGGAAATTTTCATAGGGAAATGCAGAGACACGGTCAAGGGCACCAAACTGTCTGTACACATCAGCTAGATGTATCACCTGATGAACTGTAAATACAATTTCCCCTTGACCATATAAATCTCCAAAGTTTTTAACAAATGCTGTTAGGACACTATTGGCAAAATCAATCATGGGTGCAGAGAGGTTGGGGCTGAGTAATAAGAACACACCCACGGAAAACAACAGGAAGTTCTCAAAAACCTCTTCTGGTAGACTGTGCTTTAGGACCACAGGTCCACTGTAAATCATGAACTGCCTTAGTTCTGTGGCCTTCCATCTGTCTATCTCCGTCAGCTCTCGTGGTTTTCGGGCAAATTCAGATGGAATATGGGGACGGAGAGCAATCAGTTTAGTTGATATAGCTGAGATGATATGAGATGGCTGTCTTATGGCCAGGTTTTTGCCCTTCATCCAGAAAAGAATGAGTTTTCTTGTTACAACCAAACAGCAGAGGTGCATGTAATCGATGGGAAACTGGGTTACCATCTGAACAATGCCAGTAAGGGGACTAGGTTGCAGGTGGTGATCTGTGTCTGACATTAGAGCAAAGTCTTCGTCTGACCTAAGCGTGGCATTCATCTCGGGATATGTCATTTTATTTCGCCACACGCCAACTTGAGTGCACTTGTCACACCCAGAATAGCCATTGTGGGACTTCATCTGTTTGACAAAAGCACGTGCTGGAGCATCGCATATGAAGGAGCACACCATCACCTTGAGAGGTTTACCTCTGAAGGTCACTCCATTGCTCAATAGCTGGGTGAGGTCATCAACAAATTCTTTCAGGTAGTCATAGACAGATGGTTTTCCAGTTCCACAAAACAGACCAATAATAAAAGGTGTTTTTGTGTAATCACAATCAAGCATTGAAAGAATTGACCAAAACTGAACTTTTGAACTCTTGAAAATGGGTAAGCCATCAATGTTGAATTGTAATTTAATTGTCTGAAGGGAGCTAGGCAAATGGATCGAATTTAATTTGGATAAAATCCCCTTAGCCAATCCAAAATGGTGATATTCACCACCACCTAATGCATGCACAGCTATTTTCTTTTGAGTGCCAAGAAGTGTCCTGGCATCTTTAGGAAGCTCAGGGTGGTGTACTCGCAATATTGAGAGCAGAGCGGTAACTGCAACAAGAGTAATGCCAAAAGTTGATGCCCATTGCTTTAATTTCTCTTGAAGACTAATTTCCTCAGGCTCACTTTCACTTTGATCAGAGCAGGATAACCCACTAAAATCCTCTCTTTCACTGACATCACTGCCTGTAGTGTTTTGGCAAGGACTGTTCTCGAATTCTGATTCTGATGTCTCAATCTGATCTGATAAACTTTCATCAGGGGGGGCATTTTCAGCCTGATTAACGGTCAAATTAAATTGCTGCAAAATTTCGTTCTCTGTCTCCCTTGCTTTTGACAAGACTCGCCTCCTTTTAGTCCAATAAGAGGCCATCTCTGTGTGTATTGGATACAATTATAAAAAGCACTTTTGTACCTTTTCTGGTACTGTGTGCGTTCACAGTACCTTCTCTGCAGTGAGCTTTGAATGGTCTTCAGTGTCCCATAAATATGCAAATGAAGAAAAAAAACAGTTAGTTTCGATGGCATAGTGTGACAACAATAAACAGTTGCATTTAACCCTCTCACATGCAAGTGAAGAATACCCCTTCTAATACGATGTATAACTTATAAGGACCTATTTCTGAACAGGATAAATTGTACAAATAGATTAACTTTGAAGTGTAGAAGGCCCTACAGCTGTAATAAACTAAGATATACTATTTCTGAGATGGCTTGCAGTGGGCTTATCTGACTTTTAAATCTGATGAAAACCGTGCGTTCTGTGTGAATGTGTATTTGAATGTTAACATTGAATAACATGTCATTTTAAATTCTGTAATATTTTTGTCCCTTCCAAGTCGAAAAAGCACATGCATTCTTATTATGGCCACACCTGGCGTACTAAATCAACTGCGATCAGATTGGTTAAAAGCCAGAGGCTGCCTCTGTTTCCGCTTCCGGTTCAATGGTTTCGAACTGAGGGGACGCGACGCACTTCGTGCATCAAAGTTGTCGACTCGTCGTTGCGGTGCACATAGACATCCTATATCACTAGACGTAGCATCGAGCGTAGCTGCCTACGGGCTCTGACGGGACGTGGGGCCGCCATCTTGGAGTGGTGATTCGCTCCACTCCTTGTAATCCGTTTGACAGGATAAATGAACTGTCAGCGCATTTTATTAACAATATCTCGCTAAATGCCATTAATTTTCACTTTTTTTTTTGTCATACGTGTAGCTATGATTAAGGACACATAGTTCGGTGGGGCTTGTTATTCATAGTTGGCTTAACATTAATAGAATATTCTGATACGAAGCGAACAGAAGTCCGAAATCATATTCATTTAATTATTTCTCTTACTAGGGTCATTATCGCTGTAGGGTGCCTTTCAACTTTCACAATACTCACAAATTTTGTTCTTAATTTTCCATTCCTTTTATGTCTTATCATAAATAGTAGACACTCAAGTTGTAGAAACATGTTTTAGCGGAGCTCCCACACATATTTTCAGATAATTATGGGCCATTATTCGGAGAATAAACCATAAGACATGTCCTCCTGTCATGGACGTATACATTACTATTAAATATATTTTTTATTGCAATATTAAGATGAAAATGACATTTTCTGACAGGTATGATGTCCCTTTCATAAACAGTGTTATTTGTTTGCTCTAAAGTTATAAATAAATACAATATTTAATGCAAACCATCTATTTTTAAAGAAACACACAATTCGCCCTTATATTTGATTTAATTTGGAGAAAACTGTGATATTTGGATGCAGTTTTTTATTTGCATATTATTGCCCAGCTAGCTATTGAACACACTAGATTATATATACAGATATTTCACTCCTAACAACAACAAAACCACACAACAGATATGCACTTAAATATAAACTCTATGTACAATAAATCAAATAATTAAATTTAAATTCACCATTCTATACTGATTTGAGCATCTAACTAGGTAAGTACACAGAGGTTAGTATAACTAATAATATGAAATGTGATTCTACATATCAAAATATTGATCAAACAGCTTTTCTTAAGGTGTCTAACTAACTAACTAAGTGTAAATATATATAAAAAAAGATAAAAATATTTTCTACTGCAGATGTTGCTATAAATTCCAATATAACATGTCTATAAATTTCAATATTAACTAAAATTACATGATTTCAACATTATATTCAAAATCACATTGTATATTAAGAGTAGCATCATTATGCATTAATAAACATAACTAATAACGCACTGTGTATGATAAAGTCTGCTGAATAACATGTCAGAGACAAGAAGAAGAAAAGTTTCTTCATGTTTATTAAGTCTTTATCAATGTCTAATGATGCTACAATAATATATAATGACCCATATAGTATATAGTATAGTATAGTATAGTATAATATAGTGACCCAACATGGAATAAGCAATAATATAGACTAGAATGTGTCTGTCTGTCACGAACACGAAACAGGGCAGAACCCTTACAGGGAGGGGTGAGGCAGTGGTTAATGGATTAAAACCCCTGAAAAAGGACTTTTTTGCTAAGCTTCCTCCTTGTGTTGTGTTTCTGAAGTTCAAGAGAGGAGAGCTTTGCAATGTGGTGCAGCCTTATCTTATGAAACACAGACACAACCAATGATAGTAGGTCAGAATGGTGGTTGTCAATTCCAAACTGCGTCTCCTGAATGTGTTCCGCCAGCATAAATACGTCTTCCGTTCCTATTTCCCCTCGGACGATGTGAAGGACTGCTGCCAGCTTCGGAAATTGAGCTTGGCGGATCGCCCTCTCTGCAACTCTCAACACCTAACGACAACAACAACAACGATACGTTATATTTATTTATGTAGTGCTTTACACAGTGCTTAAATACACTTCACAGAACAGATAATATAGTAAAAAAGCAACTTTAATATTCAAAGACTAACAGATAAAAAAAACAAGATAATAAAATCAAACCTTCACTGTGCCTAGTGATGGAATCACTAGTCCGCCGTTGTTCTTCAGGGTCAGAAGGTGGAAGTTTTCATCAAATGAAGCTGGCACAGCATCTCTGACCAAGCTCCAACGGCACACATTACAGGACAGCTTTCGAAGAATCTGCCTGACGACAAATCCTGCAATGTAAACCAGTGCATTTTCCACCAGTCCACCAAAACGAGTGGGGAGGTAACTGTGGTCAGACACAAGGGCCGAAATGTTGGCAAATGGAGATTGGTGCTCTTCAACGGTTCCAACAGAGGACATCTCCACAGCAGACAGGGACACGATGTTATCCAGGGCTGCCACATTGCCTGTCTCAGTAGGTGAGACACCACATCGAACCATGAGACGACGGAAGATGGCCTGGAACTGGCGTGTTGTCGGATTGTTATTACATCCGCCTTGTATGGAAAACAGGCACACAATACATACATTATTCAAAAGACATAACAAAGATATTCATTAGGTATATTGTAACAATTTATTGCAATTAAAAGAACATCAACCCTACCTGATGCTCTGATGGAATTAAATAGGAGCTCCAAATGATCCTGGCTGAACCTGTAGGTGAGCACATATCGCTGAACCTGGAGCAGTTCAGGAATCATCAGCATCATTGTGTCAATGTTGATGACAAATCCCATTACCGACAAGTACCTGCAATTGAAAAAAAGTTGTTTTATTCTGATCATGGCGAAACAAGACATCCCCTGAAAGCACCATGTGATTTTGTTCATTCAAAGCAGTAATTGAATTTTCCATCACATGCATCGGTAATGTGTAATAACCCATTCTTGTATACAATGGAACAATAACTTCGAACAATGGAACACAAATGAGAAATACCTACCAACACCTACCGTTTACACCTACATGTACTTTGTGTTGTGTAATACATACCATTTACTGTAGGACCTGAAACACACTGAATACAAGATAATTCGAACAGAAACTAAACTGTTAGAAACCAAGCAGTTAAGAGCATCTCAGGAACTTGATGCATAACAGAAAAGCGGAGCATCTTTTGAACTCGATGCATAGGGGAACAACGGAGCATCTTAGGAACTCGATGCATAGGGGAACGGAGCATGCATAGGGGAACAACGGAGCATCTTAGGAACTCGATGCATAGGGGAACAACGGAGCATCTTTGGAACTCGATGCATTCACTATTTTAATAGACCTCTTAGAACGGTGAAGGGGTGCTCCATCTTTGGTCACCAAAGTGAGCAGGTACTCCCTAGCTCTTGAGAGGAATGCTTTCCGCTCCATCCAATTAAAAGCACCTAGGGGAGCTTTGTATCCTTTGGCTCGAGGATTGTGACCATTCATTGTGTCAAACAACCTGTCAATGATCTATAAAGACATATCGGCGTGTAAACCATAAGGTATCAGGTACATATTTCTAAACTGTATGCTGAACATGCTAGTATTGGTGCAGTGTTTCCCACAATTTTTGGTGACCCCCGCAAATGCTTATCTATTGTTCCACAGACCTAAGAAGCATTGCATTTCATTCAGCTCAACATTTAGTTAGTTCTTAATGATATGACCCATACATGTGCGTGCATGCATGCATGCATGCATGCATGTGTGTGTTTGTGAATGAGAAAGAGCTGCATGTAGAGGAATAAACAGAACGATAGTCACAGGCTATTATCAAATGGGGTGGGGGAGGGAGGGTGGCAAACACTGTAGTATTTGCTTGACTTCCGTCTTTCCATAGGTCTCCTTTAGTTAAAAAAAATAAACAGGTACAGGTTCTATAATCACCAATTGTATTACCTCAATAAATTCTGCCGTTGCCTCACAGTCCTTAAACTGAGGGTAGCCAAGATCTCTCATTGTGCGGAGAGCCACTGACACGGAGCGACTCAGTGTTTGCGCAGCCAGGTTCACCCTCATCTTCTGGTTCTCAAAGTAGACATGCTTGTCTGTAATTTTATTGGCAGCATGCAGTCCATCCTGTTTCTGCAAATCATGGAGACGATTGATGTACCTCCAATGGATCTGTCCGGTGGTCGTCGCAATTGGACTGTATGCCTGCAGAGTAAGAATCAGTCATTGCTCAAACAAGAACAAACGGCAAAATGACAATCATCACCTCCAGCCATAACTGTGCAAATGGACAGACCACAATATCTAGACTACTTTTAGCAACAGAGGCATAACTTGTACAAATAGGTCTACACGATCATCATTTACCTGCAACATATTACGTGCCAACTTGAGCATGTGGCAAGCATCCATCATCACAAACACCTTCTCACCAGTCACCGGATGTGGGAAACTAGTTTGCAGCGGCTCTCGTGGTTCCCCCTTCAGGTCACACCCAAGTTGGCTACACATGCTGACATTGGAGGCATGCCCATCCATTGTTATGCATACCACCCGAATGCCCCGTGCATGCAGCTCCTCCAAAGCCTGACTGAGAAGGACCCCTTGTGGTTCTGGAGAGAGAGACTTTGTGAGGAAGTATGCAATTGGCACCTTCCAATGTCCTTGTAGGCCAACCACCATGAATACAAGAGCCTCAGAAGCAATGTCAGTCTCATGGTTTCCATCACCCATGTCCACAAAACCAGACATTGATTCTGTGTGTGGATCATACTGCACATGTTTTTTGATGGACATGGCATCCAAGAGGAGCGAAACACAGCCATATGTAGCTGGGTCTCCCTGGCATCTCCTCTCCAGCATATCCAGCATCATCGTGTTCAGGCCAGGCTTGGCATCCACCGAGCGCAGCCACCTGTAAAAATATTGATAAGAAGTTTTAACGTGTTATATCAGTATGTGAAGGATAATGGACGACACACCATTGAAATATCTGAAAATAAATGCAAATTTTATAGAATGAGCTTATTTCTTAACAAGTTGTGTAAAGTTACAGAGAAAACTGTTACTAGTTCTTCATGGCTGGCTGCTATTATTATTATTATTATTAGTAGTAGTAGTAGTAGTAGTAGTAGTAGTAGTAGTAGTAGTATGGAACAATAATGCGAATTGATACAATATGGTCAACAAAATGGTACTTCTTCATGACCATGCAAGTAACCAATAATATTTGCACATTCTAAAGAACCTTCATAATGGAAAACTCAAGCAGTAGAATCATTTCCAAAAATTATTCCTACCTTTGTAATGTTTGTGGATGTGGGAGGGGAAAATGTTGAGTCTCTCTGAGGTATTTGTATGCTTTTGGACCATGAAGATGGAGCGTCAGCGCAAACTCTCTGCAGTTCTGTGTGTATTCATGGCCCTGCTTTGGAACGAAGTCCATCTTAAGATCTGAAATGTTATGAGCAAAGATGAATTAGTCCCCTTCAGATATTAACCAAGGAGTCTAATAAAGAGAGTAATAAAGAGACTAACAAGAACATGTACATGATTTTCAAAGTGCTAATTTTCTCTTACCCGAGTAGAATGAAAGCTTGTCACTGAGCTCTTCATTGATGACGTCTTTGCCCTCTTTTCTCTGGATATGGCATTCTTCCTCTCTCGCTCCAGACTTTCCACTCTTGCCAAGGCTTCATTGAGTCTGGTCTTAAGAGCAGTAGGGGTTGCAGGCAAGGCATAACAATGATCCTAGTAGGGGGATGAACATGGATGAACATGGTTGAACATGGAGTAATGTTTTACTTCACAAACATCACTTTGACACCACTAGTTTATGGCCCACATCCACATTCTTTCTAATAGTCATCAGCTATCAAAGCCAGTTATTTTTGAGTGTGTTTAATGAGTGGCAGCAAAACAAGTGGGATCTTAATATGTCCAGGAATGTTATGATATGATGTGTAAAGTATAAATATTCACATCATTAGGCTGAGGTTGTGGGTGTGAGGTCGCCGTTTCTGGGGGATCCTCAGAGGCCACAGACAGGCTTTCTTCAGCTCTCCTGGAGGTAGATGTAGCCCTGCCCTGAACAAACTGAATTGAAGAAATGTTATGCATAATACATAATACAATATATAAAAGGATAGGTTTGTTTGACAATAGAATATTTACATGTATGAATGCTAATATCCTTATGATGATACACATACTGTTTGGAGGTGAACTGGGAAACTGAAAAGAGTTGGAATAGCTCCAGGACGAAGACGGACAATCTGTCCCGTCCGATCAAAATCACTGCTTAAAATGTTGGCTGCAGATGATGGAGTGATCACTTGCAGTGAAACCCTCCCTCCTCAAAGCCACTTCCCACTTCTTCCTCAAATCCTCATCCTTAGGAAACCTTCAGAAGTGTCAGATGTAATCTTGGTCAGTGTTGGTTCATTATGTTTGCTGCTCTCGTTTTTACACATTTCAACATAGTCCAAGTAGGAATGAGAGTGAACAACATAGCTTCAATAACATAGGAATGACAGAGTGAACAACATAGCTTCGATAACATAGGAAATCACACAGTAACTCACAATATAACATACAATAGTACGGTAATGTTACATCTTACTTGTGAAAAGTAATCCCCAGATTTCTATTCTCAATGGTTCGCTCGTTTGAGCAGGAGTATCCTGCACACCAGCCCGGCATTCTGTCTCTTCAGTAGTAAACTTTCTATGCTGTCTACGGTCTGATCACCACTCCAAGATGGCCGCCGAATTTCTCGCGCCACAGCAGCCAATGCTCCGTCTATGTATAAGATGTCTATGGCGGTGCAGTTGTGCCAGTAGGCTGGATGCACCCGACAATGGATTTACATGTGGCATAGCAAGGTAAGCAGCAGCATTGTTTCCCAATTAAGCGTCATTTAGAAATAGAGTTGTAAAATTATGAATTATTATCATGAAAGCAAGGATAGCACTCTCAGTTGCATTCAAAACTTTTAATCTCCAACAACGGACGTTTCGGGCTGTGCGCCCTTCAGCGCCATTATACACTGAAGAAGGGAAACGTCCGTTGATGGCGATTAAAAGTTTTGAATGCAACCGAGTGCTGTCCTTTCTGTCATGAAATAATATTACGACACGTGGGATTCAGCACACAGTTAAGTTATATAAAGAAGTCTAGTTAGTGTCAGCGCGTTACTTGATATATTAGTAGTTTTATGGTACAATATGTAGCCCACATTTCCCGTAGCAAATCGATCCTTTTAATGACGTGGATGTCCCCGCGACTATGAATATCATCCATTATATTACTTTTAGTCCCATTTCCCAAGAAATAACGTTATCGCAGATGTCATGGCGACGCGCTGCGTCCCTGACTAGCAGCGCTAGCAGCTAGCAGCTAGTCCCTGACTAGCAGCGCTAGTCAGGGACGCAGCGCGTCGCCATGACAACTGCGATAACGTTATTTCTTGGGAAATGGGACTAAAACTAATATAATGGATGATATTCATAGTATTATTGGTATAGAAATACCATTACTTATTATAGTACAACAAATGAACAATTTTATAAACATGAAATCGTTCATATTTTATAATGTCCTTCTAAAGCCTGTCATGAACTTTGATAATCAAATGTCTCGAGCGCAAAAGGATTTAACTGACATTTAGCTGCTATTCTTTAGTAAGTTGACATTTTATGTTGGCCATATGAGCAATGTTGTTTCTTAATTTGACCCATATATGAACTTAAGTAATATAAACATAGACTACGTTAATGTGAACGTAAATATACAGTGCTGTGATGACCGCAAAAACGAATTCTGGCATAGCGGTAGCCATTAGCAATTTAGCACAGGCTTTTGGCTAAATGTGATGGATGCTAACGTTAGTTAGTATAACTAGTTACAGTCAGCTATGAACGATTATGGTCTAACTAATGTTGCTAACATACTTTGATATAGACAGTCAAACGTGATCACTATTCATGTTAGTCTACTTACCAAGAGTTCTATATAATAAGAAATAATAATCCGTTTATTGCTGTCAATATCAGGACGACCGTTGACTGAAGATCATCTTCCCTGGGGAGGCTCGTGCGCCAGGTTCAGTTGACTGCTCGAGCAGTCAACTGAACCTGGCGCACGAGACCCCAGAAACTAGAACGTCAAGGTTCATGTTGTTTTACCTTAGTTGTTTATTTTGCTTGGGTGTCATTTTGATGCCAGGAACAATTCATGTACCAGTCATTTCAAGGTTGTCTCCCACAAAAGCTGAAACTTGTAAAAGGCATGTTGTAAGAGAGAAAATACATGCTCATGTGTACTGTGGTCAAGACACCCAAGTGGTTTGACATATTTGGTGGTAACTGATGTTGATGTTTTTCCCTTTTAGTCCCTGAAGCAATGTCTCACATCCTGACCAAAGAGGGCCTTGAAACTCGCATGCCTGTCCAAAACATCTCCAGGACAACAAGGTAATTTTGTGTTGACGTGTATTGAATTCTTAAGGGCAAAGGTAACTCAACAGGCAAATTCAGTAGAAACTCCTTAAAAAGGACCATTAACTCACAAAGACCATTCATGAAACATCAGTAAGCTGCAGTTTGCATACCCAGTCAGTAATCTTTTAAAAGTTCTTTCAACTGCGACTGCTTGTAGCTTGTTACAGATGCAATGACGCCACCAACAATAACCAATACAATGTTGTGCAATTGTATGATCAAATTCAATTAGCCTACTTCCTATTTGTGCAAACACTTCAGATACATTTGATAAAACAAATGTGCAAAGATGCTTTGTCTGAAATGAGTTTCCTTACCGCTTCATGTGTAGCGAGTGAACAAATCACAGGCTTGCCTTATCTGTAGGGTCTCCGTTGTTGTCAACTGCTTCTTGGAGAGCTGGATGGAGGTTGGCGGTTTTTGCAACGTATGTATTCAGATTGGAGTGTTTTTGCATGGGAAATGCATCAGAATCAGAGTAAATGTCTGTGTAAATAGTTTTAGATGTTTCAATTCACAAACGGAAGGCTTGCGCTACTCCATCTAGGCACTTTAAAGGAGTTGCTTCATACCATCATTGAATGCCACATAGTTTGTGAATGCTACTTATTTTGTATCTCACTGTACATTCGGGTCCAACAGACTTTGAAAAGTGTTATTTTCACAGAAGATGAACACATACCAAATTTTCTGATAAGCATACATCATATGATACTGCCTATAAATGTCATGGTCATCAGACAGGTCATCAGTTATGTAATGTTATTAGCCTCATTACATATGTTAAGGACTGCCAGACAAGGAGAAGTTAGTAATTATCAGTTTCCTATCTGCCTTACTTCATGAGCGTCAGCTGTATGTGGCCTTAGTGCCTAGATTTAATATGACAACGGCCACTTTTGTTTGGACCGGCAGGTAGACGTTAACTGACAGATAAACGTAAGGGTTATGAATTCTTTCATTCATTTCTTATGTTTGCATTTGTGTCTTGCAGAAGATGAAGGAGAATGCATGCAGTGGGCTGAATGGAGATTTCGGAAATCAAAGGCAACACCATCAAATGCATTATGAAATGAAAGCACTGTCAGGTGGTCCTGGGTAGCTGATGTTTGCACCGAGTGAAAACTATTTCTATATGTAATCTGAACGCACTCTCCTAGAAATGCTGCAGTTCTTCGTGCCACAAGAGGCCATGACGCTCTACAAGAAGTTGAGGCAGAAGATGAAGATTATTACAAATTATAAAACGGGTGGCTTAAATCAAGCGATCTGATTGGTTCCCAACTGTTGTATATTGAGCGTATACACACAGCTATGACGCCCGTTCAGTTTACAGAGTTCAGTATCACTCCACGTCTAACATGAACTGTTTATTTATATATAAAAGCAATAGCATAGTTCAGGAGGCGGAGCTGAATAAATCATTAATGAACAAACAAATCTGATCATAATATGTAGTTGCTTATTATTAACTAATGAATGATGCTTGTAGAACTGTTGTATAAAAGCAATATCACACTCGAGGTCGTGCTGTTGTACTGAATATCAGCACAGCTGTGATTTTCTTCGGCACTCGTCCAACAGCCTCGTACCTATGACTGAATCACAGCCGTGCTGATATTCACTACAAACAGCACTCCCTCTCGTGGTGATGTTGCCTAATTATTCTGTTAAAACCAAAATTCAATAAAAAAAAATTGATTTTCATTGTTTGATTATGAATTGTTGATGATCACTAGGGGTGTAAGAAAAAATCGATACACTTGAGTATCGCGATATTTTATTTTGCGATATGTATCGATTTTCAAAAACGTAATATCGATTTTTTTTTTTTGTTTATTTGCAAAAAGATTAATGGTGAGAACTTGGTTCACGTTTATGTTGTGTTTAGGAAAGGCAAGGCAAGGCAGCTTTATTTATATAGCGCATTTCATACACAATGGCAACTCAATGCGCGCATCAATGTGCGTTTAAAACCCCCTACCGCTAGATGGCTGTGATGCACCACTCGTGTCACGGTGTCACACAGTGCCTGACTTAGAAGTTGACACCGCAGTTATGGCTGAAAGTATAAGTCCGGCTCCCGCTGCATTTCGTGCCGAAGTGTGGAAGTATTTCGGTTTCCACAAGGGCGCTAGTGGCGATATCGACAGGAACCTAGTTGTTTGCAGACTCTGTATGGCAAAGGTGAAATACTCGGGTAATACAACCAATTTGAGGGCACATTTAGCTAGACATCATACAGAAATACAGCTAGCGTTACCCGAACAGCAAGCTAAACGTGACCCCTCACAACTCACCCTTGCTCAAGTGCAAACGCAGAAATTACCAGCTACTTCAACTCGTGCAACAAAAATAACCCAGTCAGTCGTTTATTTTATTTGTAAGGACATGCGACCTTACAGTGTGGTTGAAAACGAGGGTTTCCGTAGTATGGTGCAAACCCTGGAGCCTCGTTACGTTATACCCTCCCGGCAATACATCACAGATATCGCTGTGCCCAATCTTTACAAAGAGGTTAAAACAAACGTGCTGGAATGTCTAGGTTTAGCTGAGAAGGTTGGCTTGACATGCGACGCTTGGACGCTTGGACGTCTAGGGCGACCGAGTCATATGTGACTATTACGGTTCATCACATAACTGATGAATGGAAGCTGGAATCTTGTGTACTGCAGACGAGAGCGATGTACGACAGCCACACCGGAGAGAATATTGCTGCCCTACTGAAGGAGGCCGTTGCTGAGTGGCAATTGGACACAAAAGATCCCGTCCTAGTAACAGATAATGCGGCTAATATGCATGTGGGCGGCTGAACTTGCCGGCATGAGCCACATACGGTGCTTTGCACACAGTCTTAACCTGGCCTCACAGAAAGCGCTGAAAGTGCCAGCAGTGGATCGACTACTCGGCAGGATCAGACGCGTCACCGCATTTTTCAGACGCAGCACCATTGCTAGCCACCAGCTTAAACAAAAGCAGGATCTGCTCAAGCTACCAAAGCACAAACTAATCACAGACGTTGGTACAAGGTGGAACAGCTCGTATGATATGGTGGATAGATTTCTAGAGCAGCAGCCAGCAATCTGTGCAGCACTCCTTTCAACAGAAGTCCGCAGAAGTGAGAAGGATATATTCACACTGACTGAGGCTGACATCACATGTGCTGAAGCAGTGCTCAAGGCACTCAAGCCTATGAAGGATGCTACATTAGTGATGTCAGAGGAGAGCATGCCTACTGTTTCCATCATTGCACCACTTTATGCTAAGCTGGTCAGGGGCACAGAAGAACACCTGGATGACACACAAACCATTAAGAGTATCAAGGGCTGCTATAGCAACAGATCTGGGAAAGAGATATGCTGGTGATGAACAGGACACACTGCGAATGGCATCAGCTCTTGATCCTAGGTTTAAGGATCTACCCTTTCTCTCCGAAGCCGAGGCCAGTGATATCTACTTCAGAATGACTGATGCTGCTGTGGATCACCTCACCAAGCAACAGAATGTAAGTATAAATGCATCAAAACTGTTCGAGCTCCTCCGTTCCTCCGCTCGCCATGATCACGCTTGTGTGTGGACTGAACATGCGCACAATTTCATAAATCAATCCACGGATCATGTGTGTGCCGAACCGCCGCTGTGCTTATTTATTTTTTTATAAGGGATTTCTGGTCGCTGTAAGCGCGGTAGCGTGTGTATCAGATGAGGCGATTTCATTTTAAAAAGTGGACATCTCGGCCGAGATCCTCTAACGCAGAGTCAACATCGGGGCGGACGCGTTTCACGGAGAGACCGGCGGTGGAGCGCGCGGCTTGAGGAAGCATTAGGACAGAAACAGAAACAAACATGAATAGCTATTCATGCTATTCATTTAGCTCGAACGGCCCGCGTCATAAATCAATCCGCGGATCATGTGTGTGCCGAACCGAGATGATTGATCCGAACGCATCACGGATCAATGATGATCCGTTGCACCACTATCAAATACACACACAAAGGAAATACATGCTCATATTAGGCCTAAAGTGTAAATAATAATAGAATCTCCATTTAATTGGACTTGCATCTATGAACAAAAATAGGGTGAATTTGGGCTAAGATTTAGTGTTACTGTACATTTTAAATTTACTGTAAAACTAAAAGTAGTTTGATTTGATGTTTTCCAGCAGCAAGGGGAGGTAGATAGTCCAATGGAGGAAACTGACCGGTCAGAGGAGGTTGATCAGCCAAACTACGAGGATGGCCCTGTATCCACCCAGTCCCCTAGCAAGAGACCAAGGCGCTCATGTGCTTTAGAAGACTTGCTTGGATCTACTTTTGCCTGGTTACATGCCGCTATTCCGACATGCCGCTACTTAGACATTGACGTCTAGTGGTCGGAGTGGCGGCATTAATATTATTTTCCAAGCGTCCCACTACTGCGACAATTTTTTTTCCCCATTGTCTGAGTAGCGGCACTTTACTTTTTTTCAAACGTCCTGCCATTCCGACATGAGGCCATTAATATTTGTCATTATCATTGTACTTTAAATTAATTAATTAATGTGATTATACCCATATGTTCTGGACTTAGCATACACGCAGCTTATGCATGGGTGTGACAAATACATGGGAAAACAATTTCTAAAAAGAGCCAATCATCCAACTTCGAGGCTGCCCCTAGTTGGTAATATATAGGACTAGCCTATCCATATCAAATCCAAAAGCAACAATCTTCATAACAAAATCAGAGTATCCTTTTCAAAAAATATTATTTCGCCGTTCTTAAATTAGGCTTCCACAGCGCAAAAAAGGTAGGCCTACACCTTGAAACTTTGTTCAATCAACTTAAAGTCCGATTAAACTTCATTCAAAGGCAGTCCATAATTCTAATTAAATTGATTTCTAACGAACAAGTCCAAATTTCAGGTCCTAGAGCTTTATTCGTGCTTCTTCTTATATATTTTTAAGTAGACTGCTGGCCTGCACGCACAGAGTTTGTTTGATGCATGGAGTTTCAACCTTTTCCACCTGAGAGCTGAATAAAAATGAGAGCTCCCTGTCTTTTACATAATGTGTAGGCCTAACATTTATTCACATGGCCGGTTCAAAATGACCTAGTTTTTGACTGAAATGTGTGCCGATATCAATTATTGTGAAAAACATTGTTTGGAGTAGAGGTCTGCACTCGCGATGCAAATGGAAGCTCATTGCGGGTGCGGGCGGGATGATAGAGGTAGGCCTACATTTATTCTATATTAATAACTATTATTATTATTCTATTGCACTTTCTATGAAAAGTAGGCCTAATTGTCGTAATAGCGGTACCAAAAAAGATCGGATGCGGGCGGGATGATAGAGGTAGGCCTACATTTATTCTATATTAATAACTATTAATATTATTCTATTGCACTTTCTATGAAAAGTAGGCCTAATTGTCATATTAATAACTATTATTATTATTCTATTGCACTTTCTATGAAAAGTAGGCCTAATTGTCGTAATAGCGGTACCAAATTGTAGTAGGCCTAATTGTCGTAATAGCGGTACCAAATTGTCGTAATAGCGGTACCAAAAAAGATCGGATTAGGGGCATGTCTAAATAGAGGCATGTCGTAATGACGGGATGTCGTAATGGAGGGTTGTCGTAATAACGGGCTGTCGTAATAAAGGGCGGACCCCCTTTTGCCTCTACTAAAAGCAACACAGTGCCAAAATCTGCCCGTTACACTGCAACAGCTGAGGTTAAACGTTTTAGGGAAGAGCCCCCTTTGCCACTTCCAGACAATCCTCTCAGTTGGTGGAAGGTCCATGAGCATGAGTACCCTGTGCTATCCAAAGTAGCGAAACGCTTTCTTTGCATTCCCGGTACAAGTGTCTCCTCAGAGAGAGTTTTCTCCTCTGCGGGAGATATTGTTACTGCACAGAGAAGTGTCTTAAAGTCTGAGCATGTTGACCAGCTGGTTTTCCTCCACAAAAACCTTAAGATTAAATAAGCTCCATGCTTCCCTTTTCATTGATTTAATTAATGTGTTAGTGTATATTCCTCAATGTTTACTTCAGGAATTGTGTTTTTGCAACACAAGTTGTTATGTGTTGGATGTACCCAGTGTATGAATCGTATTATTTTTATTATTATTACATAAACAAATGTCCTTTCTTTTTTTAGATTGCACTTAATGTGTTATGCATTAGCCTAGATGCCACAGTTAGGGACTATGCATTTTCTTTAACTGACAGTTTGTTCCTGAATGTTTCCTTTAAGAATCGTGTTTTAAGGTGTTACTGTATGTGTTGGATGTACCTTGTGCAGGAATAGGTCAAACACTTTTTTTTATTGACATAGAAAGATGTCTTCTTTTTTCTGATTGCACATAATGTCAAGTAAACTTCTTTGACTTGTATGCATATTGTGTCTTTTTTGAAAATATTAGTTTTTCTAAAATTATACTATACTAAAATCCCAATATATCGAAATATCGCAATATATTGCAATATATTGAATCGTGACCCATGTATCGTGATACGTATCGTATCGTCAGATTCTTGCCAATACACAGCCCTATTGTATGTATCATTACTTTTTCAACAATGTGTATGACTACCTAGAAGGTGTTTTAAGATGGGATGTATGTAATAATTTGTAAGCCCATGTTGCAAATATAACAAAAAAAACATTTAAATTGTTGATGCATGATTGAGGACTATATGGAAATAATACAATTCCAGGTCTTCTGGAAATGTATTTGGTTGCTGTGTCATAATTATGCTTAATTAATTTATTGTTTCTTATGGCATACATTAACGAGAAAATGTCAAACTGGCACTGCATGTTGAAAAGGTTGCTGACCCTGGTTACTGTATTCCCTCTCCCTCTCTATTAGCTGTACATGTATGTTGGTTTATTTCCAATATACTTATTACAAGCTTGTGCTACCTTTCCATTAATGTAAATCCTTAACAGTTTTCAAATAACACATTTTAATGGGTATTAAAACCTTGATCTTTGTCAAGCCAAACTCTTAGTTATTTCAAAGAAGAGGGGTGTGGACATAAATGAGGCATGATCTGAACTATGAATTGTGAGCACATTTCTCACTGGTACACATCGTTTTACTAGGATCTCAAAATTGCAGCTTGTGTGTTTGTTACGAATAAATAACAGCACATGTATCAACAGGCTGTAATTTAGCTGCATTTAGGTTACAACCTCAATTCAACACCATTTCGACGTACGGTAAATGACGTTGAAAATTGGTAAGCAAATCAACGTTGAATCAACGTAGTATTTTCGACGTTCTCCTACCGTCGAGGGAACGACTATCCACACCGTTGAATCAACGGTGTGGATAGTCGTTCCCTCGACGGAAGGAGAACGTCGAAAATACTACGTTGATTCAACGTTGAATTTTAGTCGTCTGACGGAAACCGACCATTCTAACCAACAATCAACTCGTATTCGACGCCCCATTGCTGTCTGGGTATGGACCCGAAGTGAACTGACAGCTGTCTGCTGAAACATCGCTTTCTCCTCCATGTCGCGTTTCAATCTGGACTTCAGAGAGTCAAAGCCAAAGTTAATTTCCCCCAATTCCTTTTCCCCATGGGCGAGATAAACCCGAATAGGAGTCTTTACTTGTTGTGGACCAGAGAGTCGGAGAACCCGACGCAGTCTGTAAGATTCATATATCAGAGAATACCGCCGTCAGTTCGGCCGCGGCGCAATGAATGAATAAAGATCGTAGTTATTTTACAACCTTGTTGATGAGCAACATTTAGAAAAACATGGACTTTTAATTCAGCCTTGGGTTAAATCGAAGCGTAGTGTGTACTGAATGCACGTTGATGATGATACACTCCTTATAGGGGTAACTGCACGGCACCGGCTTCCTCCATCTTCTGCGCCAGCTTTTTAAATAAATCGCCGACCCAAAGTTAGTGTACAGCTGTCTGCTGAAAACATTTCTCCCACCAGAACCCCTCCGCCGCCCGTCCGTATACATTCCCCGCCGCGGCGCAATGAATGAATAAAGATCGTAAACACGTCGGGAGAAAAAAACATTTATTTTGACAGATGTGCCCGAAGTTACTACTTTACAACCTCGTTGATGACCCACATTTAGAAAAACATGTACTTTTAATTCAGCCTTGGGTGAAATGGAAGCGTAGTGTCCGTGTGCTTCCACCTTTAATGAATGCCATGCGCGCTCCCGCGGCCGGGACACAATTCTTATAGGGGGTAACTACATTCACCGGCTTCCTCCATCTTCTGCGCCACCTTTTTAAATAAATCGCCGTTTCTCGTTATCCCTTATCCGACGGCGGTGACAACAACAACAACACGACTATCGTCTCTTTCTACTTCTGGCTCACGGCCCCGGGAAGAGATCTCGAGCATGCGCAGAACGCAAATCAACGCATAAACCAATTCGATTGGCTACATGCACGCTTAGTCGACTATGAATCGCATAATCTAGGGGTCTTAACTCGATAATGAGTAAGTCGATTCGAACCCATTATAGCTCGACTAAGGTGTATACATGCATCTTAGTAATCCAATCATAGTTGGACTAAGCCAATAAGTCGACTTTCTTGAGTGTCATGTAAACATACTGACTGTTCTTTGTCCTATGTGTATTAGTATTAGGGTAGAGTGTGTACAGTTGAGACACCCTGAATATCTCGCATGCGCAACATGCCAGAGACGTTTTTATTTTTGCGCATTCGTATTCGCGTCCTCTACTATCGCGGGAAATCTTAACAGATAATTCATCTCCGGTCCCAAGATAGAAGAAGAACTTTTTTTAGTAAGGTAAGATTTTCACTTTACCATGTCCCTTCTACAATAAATATCTCAGTCAATACGTTTACATGCACAGATTATTTCGATTAAAGCCATAGCTCGTCTATGCTCCGCAATTGGACAACTGCAATTGTCCGCGTATACATGGCGGCGAGTAAATCGATTCATTGGCCGAAGCGTGTCATGCCCGGTACGATAGGTGGCGCTGTGGCCATTTCAACTAGTGGTAATAGAGCCACCGGTTGACCCCTTTACGTCACCAGCAACAACTCATTCAAGAAATATGTTTTCAGCAGACAGCTGTCAGTTCACTTCGGGTCCATATCATTTCTCCATTGAAGCTCCATTGTTCCTCTCGGTCGTATGCCGACTCCTCCGGCGGAGCAGTCCGCATACGACCGAGAGGAACAATGGAGCGTCAATGGAGAAATGATATGGACCCGAACGAAGTGAACTGACAGCTGTCTGCTGAAACATCGCTTTCTCCTCCATGTCGCGTTTCAATCTGGACTTCAGAGAGTCAAAGCCAAAGTTAATTTCCCCCAATTCCTCTTCCCCATGGGCGAGATAAACCCGACTAGGAGTCTTTACTTGTGTACCAGAGAGTCGGAGAACCCGACGCAGTCTGTAAGATTCATAATATCAGAGAATACCGCCGTCAGTTCGGCCGCGGCGCAATGAATGAATAAAGATCGTAGTTATTTTACAACCTCGTTGATGAGCAACACGTTGATGATGATACACTCCTTATAGGGGGTAACTACATTGGCACGGCACCGGCTTCCTCCATCTTCTGCGCCAGCTTTTTAAATAAATTGCCAACCTAAAGTTAGTTGACAGCTGTCTACTGAAAACATATTTCTCCCACCAGAACAGCCCTGAATGAATGAATAAAGATCGTAAACACGTCGGGAGAAAACATTTATTTTGACAGATGTGCCCGAAGTTACTACTTTACAACCTCGTTGATGACCCACATTTAGAAAAACATGTACTTTTAATTCAGCCTTGGGTGAAATGGAAGCGTAGTGTCCGTGTGCTTCCACCTTTAATGAATTCCATGCACGCTCCCGCGGCCGGGACACAATTCTTATAGGGGGGTAACTACATCCACCGGCTTCCTCCATCTTCTGCGCCACCTTTTTAAATAAATCGCCGTTTCTCGTTATCCCTTATCCGACGGCGGCGACAACAACAACAACAACAACACGACTATCGTCTCTTTCTACTTCCGGCTCACGGCCCCGGGAAGAGATCTCGAGCATGCGCAGAACGCAATTCAACGCATAAGCCAATTCGATTGGCTACATGCACGCTTAGCTCGACTATGAATCGCATAATCTAGGGGTCTTAACTCGACAATGAGTAAGTCGATTCGAATCGATTATAGCTCGACTAAGGTGTATACATGCATCTTAGTAATCCAATCATAGTTGGACTAAGCCAATAAGTCGACTTTCTTGAGTGTCATGTAAACGTACTGAGTGTCCTTATGTGATCATCAAACATAACTTACATCATTGCAAACGTTATTATGTGCCCTATAAAGTCACGTCTTTCATGCCACCCTAGGATTGAAGGTCATTGCATAATCTAGAGAAATACGTGAGGTGGTCAGCGGGGTATAGTTGAGACACAATGTCTCAACTGTACCCGCGGTCGACCGCAACCGTGTTATAAGTCACGGTTACACAACAAACGACGCAAATTAAAATATATCTTCAATTTTTTTTAAATAACGCAATCTTCTATTAATGGATGCATTTTTAAAACATGAATGTAATAAGGATAATTTAGTGTGTGGTGTAATTAGCAAGGTGTAGAACGGGTACAGTTGATATAGCCTTTATGGGACATGTAGCCTAGTTTAACATTATAGTCTATGAAATAAAAAGCATACAGGGTGTGTGTGTGTTTGTGTTTTGTATGGACCTTTTTGTTTATGTTTTTCACTAATGCATTTTGCAGGATGCCCCGCGTCAGAGTTAGGATGACAAATAGGGGAGTGCCAGCGCAGCTCCTAGAGAGGGCCTCAATCCAGGTGCAGAAGCAGCAAACCTCAATTAGGAAGGTAGCAAAGGATATGGGCATTCCTGTAGCTTCACTTGCCCGCTATTTAAAAAGGAAGCGAGAGTTGACTGAGCAGGGTTCAGACTGCTGCCCTCCGTAGGATACAAGGGCTGCAATGCAGTTTTTACTGCTGAGCAGGAGCTCAGCCTGGCAACGTACATTAGAAGGGCAGCAGCCCTTTATTATGGGCTACCCCCTAAAGAGGTAGGAATGCACAAAGACACCTGTATAGGGAGACACCAGGTTAAATAACCTAGAATGACAAATGGGACAGTATCACAAATACATAACAAATACATATACATTTCCAGTAAATGCATTTTAGTCTTTCATTTTAAGTAATGCGATTATATTCAATCACAACATGAAACATCTTAGACTGGTATATAACTGCATTATCAGAGTATTGTTTTTTATTGTTTTTATTGTTTTAGGTTCGCAAATTGGCAGTAGAGTTAGCACTTCACTATAAACTAAATTGTCCAGAGGAGTGGAAGAAAAATGGAATTACAGGGCCAGGTTGGTTTACCAACTACATGAAGAGGCACCCACGTCTGTCAATCAGGAGGCCTCAAGCCACAAGTTTGTTGCGGAACAGCAACTTCAATGAGGTGACTGTAGGAATGTTTTTTGAGAAGCTGACAACAGTCTATCAGAGACACCAATTTGAAGCCAAGGATATCTGGAATGTGGATGAGACAGGACTGGTCACTGTGCAGAAGCCTGGGTTCATGGTTGCCACTAAGGGAATAAGAAGAGTGGGGGCAGTGACATCGGGTGAGAGGGGAACCCTTATTACGATGGCACTTGCAGGAAATGCTCTGGGAAATATCATCCCCCCCCCATTTCGTCTTTCCCAGAAAGAAGTACCTGCCACATTTTATCCGTGGGGGTCCTGAAGGGTCAATTGGTACAGCCAATGGCAGCGGCTGGATGCAGGAGGACGACTTTGTGGTGTACCTGCGTCATTTTGTTCATTACACAAGGCCAACAGATGACAACAAAATCCTGCTCCTGCTGGACAACCATTCCTCACATGTATCTATTCAGGCAATCAATTTTTGCCGTGACCATGGCGTGGTCATGCTTTCATTTCCACCCCCCTGCACTCACCATCTGCAGCCCCTTGACAAGGCTGTGTATGGGCCGCTGAAGAGAGCTTTTAATGGTGAGATGGACATGTGGCACCGTAAGAATGCGGGGGAATCACTGACCATTTATGACCTGCCCCAGCTTTTGAGTAATGTGTTGTTGTCGGCAGCGTCCCCCCTTAATGTAAAAAAGGGGTTTACTAGCACTGGAATATGGCCATACAAGCCAGACATCTTTACAAAGGAGCACTTCGCCCCAGCATTGGTGACTGACAGGGCCCCTGAAACATCACTTCCGTCCGCTGCCGACATTCAACCTCAGCTAGATTCTTCAAACTTCACATTAGCTGGGCCGTCCTTGGACAATGTCAGCTCTCCTGAGCCAGCCACTTCCACTGTTGCAACAGCTGGGGCATTCACGTTGACCTTCAGTCAAACTGAACTAGCCACTGCCACCCAAGTAAACGCTGACCTATCAGCTGCCTCATCCTCATCTACTCTTCCTGGGCCAATTGTCAATTTGAACTCTGAGGGGATTGATGAAGTGACCCTGACCTTGGTGCCATTAAGCATGCACGAGGAAGAAGTTGTGACTTCTGCACAAGTAATAAAAATAGATTTAATTAAAATAAATATATTGCCTGTCCAATTCTGAAAGTTAAATATTTATAAGTGTGTGTGTGTGTGTGTGTGATTATGTTCACCAGGATCCTGTTCCAGAGTTTTCGCCTGAGGTAATCAGGCCTCATCCAAAGGCTGGCCCAAGGAAGAAGAATCGCCAGCACCGGAAGAAAAGGACTAGTGCTATTTTAACTGATACCCCTGAAAAGGAGGCCCTTGAAGAGGAGAAGAAACAGTCCTTGTTGAAGGTCAAAAGAAAGATCATCCCAGTAAAGAAAGAAGGTGGGAAAAAACAAAAAAAGAGCACAGACGACTCCAAATGCCTGGTGTGCGGGGAGTGGTTTTCTAGGTCAAAGCCTGGAGAGCAATGGGTGTCATGCTGCGTGTGTCGCATGTGGTCACATGCAGAGTGCACCACTGGTGGCCAAAGCTACATATGCCATCATTGTGAATAGTAAATCAATAATTAAATGTTTTTTGTTTACTTTTTTGTTTACCAATGTTTTTCATTATTGTGTTGTTTTTCATTGGTGTTTCATTATTGTATGAATTTCAATACAAAGGCCTTTTAGTCCTAATAGAACTTATTTATAATTATTATTAATTTTTATTCATAATTATATATATATATATATATATATATATATATATATATATATATATATATATATATATATATATATATAATAATTATTATTAATAATTATTATTTAATTAATAACTTACTTGTTCCTTATAACCAGTGCTGTTTTTTTTAGTCCACTTTTTAATGACAATGTTAGAACATCGATTTCAATAAAGGGAATCAATTGATATTGACAATTTGTCCAATTGTCTTTTTAAAATAGGTTTATTGTATTTAAAATGAAGGGTCAGTTGTCATCAATGGGTTACAATGGGTTACAATGGGTGTCTCAACTGTACCACGGCACTGTCTCAACTGTACCCATAGGGGGGTACAGTTGAGACAGTGCCATGCAAAACTGGACCTCCCATTTACGAGCTTATTGTGAAAAAAATAAACAACTTCTGGATGAAAAACATCAATATTGACCTAATATACAAGTAAATGAAACAAGGTATGAAAGATCCTTTATTTTCAGTGTCTAGTTTTTCTGCAGTTGTTGTTTAGAAATGGAGAAGAAAAAAGTGTCTCAACTGTACACACTCTACCCTACATATCCCGAGCCAATACCCCGGTGTTTCCAACGCCGTTTGCAAAACTAGCCAAAACACAAACTGTGGTTTTTTAACTTTTATTGTTCGAATAGGATTTTCAACACGTGACAATACACTGTAGAGCATATTGTAATGCAGCGTTGAATGGATGAATAATTACATAAGGGTCCCCAGCACTTTTCAAACCACACTCAAACTTATGGTTATTGTCCCCACCACTTCTAAAACCAAACTGACGCCACTGGATGTGCGACTATCGTTTTAAAAAATATTAAAGTGTTTTTTAAAGTTAGAAAGATATTAGATATTCAACCGATATTCACGCTCCGAATTACAGCGATCAGACACGGGGAACTAAAGTCGCGATTACCGGGCACCGCTTCAAGACTCACAGTAGGCCTATGCAACACAACGTCCTTTTGATCGATAACAATATAAATTGATCGACACATTTCTTAACGATCAATGATCGATCATCGATTAATTATGCCCATCCCTAGTAGCAACACTTCTTTCTACTTTTGAAATTTAAAAAAACAACATTTTGGTCATACCTGATCGAGGAGCATTTCAAAGTGCATAAAAACAAACTAGTGCACATTAGTAGTAATGTTTGTTGTTTTCTGTAGCTCTCTCTTGGGCACTGCGGTCAAGCCAGCCGTCTCTCGTTTTCGCGTGGTCAAGCCAGCCGCTCCAACATTGCCGACTTTATGGCAAATACTTTGAGGCGCTAGTTTACTGCAGCGTGTGGAAACTTCCGGTTTTCAAAATAAAACGTGGGTATTAAATGTATTAAACGTTTATTTAAAAAATATGAAGAGTGTTAAGATTTGATTTTTAAAAAAGAAAATAAGAGTTGTGTCTCATAAAACAAGTATGATCCTGCACTAATTTTGAGCCAATAGGTCACATTACCTGGAAGGAATGCTCATATTTACATTATGAAATGTACTAATAATTAATAAGAAAATATAAGAAGTGTTGAAATGCTATAAAAAGAGGTGTGTCTCATACAGCAGGTGTAGATCTACTGTCCTACACTCATTTTGAGCCAATAGGTCACATGACCTGGAAGCTATTGGGCTTTAATGCTCATATTTACATTATGAAATGTATTAAAGATTCATATAAAATATAAGGGGAAGTAAAATGATATAAAAAGAGGTGTGTCTCATACAGCAGGTGTACATCTCCTACACTCATTTTGAGCCAATAGGTCACATGACCTGGAAGCTATTGAGCTTTAATGCTCATATTTACATTATGAAATGTATTAAAAATTCATATAAAATATAAGGGGAAGTAAAATGATATAAAAAGAGGTGTGTCTCATACAGCAGGTGTACATCTCCTACACTCATTTTGAGCCAATAGGTCACATGACCTGGAAGCTATTGAGCTTTAATGCTCATATTTACATTATGAAATGTATTAAAAATTCATTAAAAAATATGAGAAGTGTTAAAATCCTATAAAAAGAGGTGTGTCTCATACAGCAGGTGTACATCTACTGTCCTACACTCATTTTGAGCCAATAGGTCACATGACCTGGAAGCTATTGAGCTTTAATGCTCATATTTACATTATGAAATGTATTAAAAATTCATATAAAATATGAGAAGTGTTGAAATGCTATAAAAAGAGGTGTGTCTCATATAGCAGGTGTACATCTACTGTCCAACACTCATTTTGAGCCAATAGGTCACATGACCTGGAAGTTATTGAGCTTTAATGCTCATATTTACATTATGAAATGTATTAAAAATTCATATAAAATATAAGGGGAAGTAAAATGATATAAAAAGAGGTGTGTCTTGTTGAGAATAAATAATAACTATGTATCAGCAGGCTGTAATATCTACACATAGCCACAAAGGAGTAGAAATAAATATACAAGTTGTATTAACTGCACCTCAACACTAGGTGGCGGCATACATAATACACTGGGGGCGGGCGCTCAACGCTAGCCATTATGCGTCATAGAGGCCACGCTTGCCCGGTTACCGGGCAACACATCCGGGGGGGGGGGCAGAATCCCGAGGCAGCGCATCGGACAGATGCAAAGCTAAGGAGCTCTCCACGCGTGACTTTTACTATATCCCTCCATTGTTACGTAGATTACTATAACTAAAGCTAAACAAATAAAGTGAGTTAAAGCGTTTCCTGTGTCGGCGGCCTTCTTCCTCAAAGAACACACCACAGTCTCATACAGCAGGTGTAGATCGGCTGTGCTACACTCATTTTGAGCCAATAGGTCACATGACCTGGAAGCTATTGAGCTTTAATGCTCATATTTACATTATGAAATGTATTAAAAATTCATATAAAATATGAGAAGTGTTGAAATGCTATAAAAAGAGGTGTGTCTCATACGGCAGGTGTAGATCTACTGTCCTACACTCATTTTGAGCCAATAGGTCACATGACCTGGAAGTTATTGAGCTTTAATGCTCATATTTACATTATGAAATGTATTAAAAATTCATATAAAATATAAGGGGAAGTAAAATGATATAAAAAGAGGTGTGTCTCATACAGCAGGTGTAGATCTACTGTGCTACACTCATTTTGAGCCAATAGGTCACATGACCTGGACGTTATTGACAGAGAATGTCTAATAAGGAGAGAAGTTCCACTCTCGGTTTACTTCCGGGTTCTGAACTGTTGCAGTTCCCCTCTGGTTCCATGTGAGGGCGCTCACAGGACGAGTGCAGAATGAATGGCGGTCTATGGAGCTATACCCCTCAAACTCCACTTTTCTCAGGATATAATTTTTTGTCTAGTAATTTGAATGTTGCTTTCGAAAGGGGATGCAAAGAAATTACACATTGCTGGGTGTTAGATTTTTTAGAGTCACTTATTTGCTTTTAAAAGTATTTTAAAATGTCAATGACGTCATACACATCTTACGACCAGAGATACTGCTTTACGGCAAGCCTCTCCCTTTCCCTCAAGGCATCGACAACACAGCAGTACATACATAACGATACGCAGATAAAAGTGCCAGCAACCAAAAAAAGTTGCTGTGTTAAAAAAAAAAGAACTTGGGCGAAAAGGTCCACCTTAACATTGTGGTCCTGCTTCGGATGCCAAGATGCCATCAAGCAGATCTCGGGTCGTAATCAGTCCTTCACTGACCAATCAGCATTCATTAGCAGAATGCTAGTGTAACTGCTGCCATTATATATTATTTTCATGTGTCATTATTTTGTAATGTGAAATGGACTTTTATTTTGACAACTTCCGCTGAGTTGCGGTAGCCACGCGGGATACGCCAGAGCGCGTAAGAATATATTCAGAGAAGCAAGGTGAACATGCACGCACGCTATTCGAGTTCAATAAGTTATTCAAGCCTTTAAAAGTGTTTGTGCAGACATCCAGCGTGTTTATGAAGAGCTGCGCAGAGTCACAACACCAGACCAAGACATACGTCGAAGAGTGGATCTGTGTGTAGAGATTTCCAGCTTCCTCGTGGCCAAAGCCTCAAGCCGTCTGGGAGGGAAGACACCAGATGGAGAAGAACAAGATTGGCCAGAAGCAGGCTCTCTTTGGAACTCAAGCACGAGTGATTTAGGAACTGTCGCCTCTATCCTCAAAGGCTCTTCAGAGTATTCAAACACCTCGGAGCATTCAAGAACTTCTGTGAAACGCCAAGAAGCTGCTGCCAACGCTGCTGCAAGCCAAGCTGTTCTGGAAGTGCTGCAAGAGCAAGAAAGAGAACAATTGGAAATACAGCATTTGGAAGCAGAGGCTAAAAAGAAGATTGCTGCTCAAGAGGCCGCTGCTGTGAAGCGCCGTTTACAGCAAGAAGCAGAAGAGGTGAATAGAAGAATAAAGAGAGAAGAGGAGGCTGCTGAAATGAAAGCTAAACTAGAAGAAGAGCACATAGCTATACAAAGAACTGTGGAGGAAAGACGAAGAAGAATTCAGCATTTGGAGGCAGTGAAGGAGCTCAGTGCAGCCAGAGCGAGAATGCAGGTGTACGATCAAGAGCCGAATGAAGTCCCAGGCCGCGGGTTGCTGACAGATAACCTGCCGAGAGGTCCCACAAGACCTCCGCCTCTGCCTGCATTTCCTGCCCCTCAACCCATCACAACCTCCACGAGTGACAGCACAATAGAGCTTGTGAGGGTCCTGGCAGAAGCCTTAAGTGCCAACAGAATCCCAGTTCCTGAACCATCAGTATTCAGTGGTGATCCATTGAAATACAGTGACTGGAAGCTTTCTTTCCAAACTTTGATTGACCAGAAGAATAGAAGAGAAGGAGAAGATATACTACCTCCGTAGATATGTAAGTGGACGAGCCAAGAGTGCACTGGATGGATATTTCCTACTTGGGACTGAATCTGCCTATGTGTCTGCATGGGAGATTTTAGAGGAGAGATACGGAAACCCATTTACAGTTGCAAAGGCATACAGAGACAAACTCCAAGCATGGCCCAAGATCGGCACTAAAGAGAGCTTCGAGCTCAGAGAGTTTGTTGATTTTCTCAGAAGTTGCGAGGCCGCAATGGTCCATATAAAAGCACTGGAGATTCTAAACGACTGCAATGAAAACAGAAAAATACTGTCAAAGTTACCCGATTGGCTATCTGTAAGATGGAATCGGAAGGTCATAGAAGTTGAAGAGAAACAAAGCAAGTTCCCCTCCTTCAGGCAGTTAGTGGAATTTCTAATAAGAGAAGCGAGAATTGCTTGTAACCCAGTTACATCATTGCAGTCACTGAAACAAGGAGAAAATGAACAGCCAAAACAACAAAGATATCAAAATGTTAAAGCAAAGACACTGACTATGAGCTCTAATGAAGAGACTGTGAAAACCTGCACTCTCTGTAAGAAGACTGGGCACACTTTGCTCAAATGCAGGACGTTTGTGGAAAAGCCAGTCTCCGACAGAGTCAAGTTTGTCCAAGCTGAAAAGCTGTGCTTCGGTTGCCTTAAGCCCGGTCACCTCTCAAAGAGTTGCAACACAAGGAGTGTTTGCGAAACATGCAACAAGCGCCATCCGACTTGTCTGCATGAAGACAAATTCCAGCAAAGAGCACCACAAGTTAAATTAAATCCAAATCAGAACAGGTCAACTACAAGTCAGGAAAGGCCTCAAGCAACACAACATGGAGCAATCGCAGTCGCTACTTCAAATAGAGTGATCCTCGATGAAGCTTATGAAGCGACTTCTGCAATAATTCCCGTCTGGATTTCATCTGCTGCTCAACCAGCACAAGAAGTACTCACGTATGCTCTCTTGGATTCACAAAGCGACACAACCTTTGTTCTCAGTGAAGTAGCTGATGCCTTGGAAGCTGACAAAGAGCAAGTCAAGTTGAAACTTTCTACTATGACTTCAAGAACACTAGTCAGCTCTCAAAGAATAAACAACCTTCAAGTCCGTGGCTTTTACTCCAACAAGAGGATCTATTTACCACCAACCTACACACGTGACTTTATTCCTGCCAACAGAACTCACATTCCAACAGCTAAAACCGCCAAAGCTTGGTCCCATCTAGAGCACCTCCAAGATGATGTGGCACCTTTACAAGACAGTGAAGTGGGTCTGCTCATTGGCTACAACTGCTCGCAAGCCTTACTCCCACGAGAAGTCGTGTCTGGCAAAGAACATGAGCCCTATGCACAGCGCACAGACCTTGGGTGGAGCATTGTAGGCCATGGGAATGCTTGTGTAGATTATGGAGATGCCATAGGTATCAGCCATCGGATTGTAGTGAGGCAAGTGACACCAGGAGTTAACCCCTCCATCAGTCTGAAAACTCAAGTGCATTATGTGAATAGAACCAAAGTCAAAGAGATTACACCCTCAGACATTCTAAAGGTCCTTGAGTCAGACTTCTCCGAAAAGGCTGGAGAAGAGGATCCTGTGTCTCAAGATGACCTCAAGTTCCTGTCAACGATAAGAGAAAACATCACACAAAAGGATGATGGACATTACGAAATGCCACTACCGTTCAGACTGGAAAGACCAAAGCTACCGAACAACAAGGTATGTGCAACAAATCGTCTAAACTGTCTTCAAAAGAGACTAATGAAGAATGAAGCATACTACAAGGACTATGTGAACTTCATGAACGTCATTTCACGTGGTGATGCAGAGAAAGTCCCTGAGGACGAAATTGACAACAGCCCAGCATGGTATATTCCACACCATGGAGTTTATCATCCACAAAAGCCAGGGAAAATTCGTGTCGTATTTGATTGTTCAGCCAAATTCCAAGAAACATCTCTTAATGATCACCTGCTCACTGGACCCGACCTGACAAACATGTTAGTGGGTGTCCTGTGTAGATTCCGAAAAGGCTCTATCGCAGTGATGTGCGACATCGAAAGGATGTTTCATCAGTTTCACGTGAAAAGAGAAGACCAGGATTACTTACGATTCCTATGGTGGGAGGGCGGCAATCTGGAAACCACACCCTCAATTTACAGAATGAAAGTCCACTTGTTTGGAGCGGCTTCGTCTCCTGGCTGCGGCAACTTTGGCCTGAAACATCTGGCGGCACAAGGGCAAGGTCAGTACAGCGAAGACACAGTCTGCTTCATACAAAGACATTTCTACGTAGACGATGGACTGGCAAGTGTTCACACTGAGAAGGAAGCTATCCAGCTCGTCAAGGAATCAAGGGAACTTTGCTCGACTGGCAAGCTAAGACTCCACAAGTTCGTCTCCAATAGTGAGAATGTGATGGCATCCATCCCTGAAGAAGAACGTTCCGCAGCTAAAGAGCAAGACATGGCCTTAAGCTTACCCCACATGGAGAGAGTGCTTGGAGTTGAATGGTGCATCACATCTGACTCCTTCAAATTTAGAGTTCAAGTAAAGTCCAACCCACTCACCAGAAGAGGTGTGCTCTCCACAGTAGCCTCTGTGTATGATCCGTTAGGATTCATGTCACCGTTTGTCCTTATCGGAAAACAAATTCTTCAACAAATGTGCAGAGAAAAGATTGGCTGGGATGATGAAATTCCAGAAAACTTAAAGCCCAAGTGGGAGTCCTGGATCAGAGACCTACCCAATCTATCTGAAATGGAAATCAAAAGGTGCTACTTACCTTCAAGTCTTGGCAACATTAAGACTCACGAACTTCATCATTTTTCCGATGCAAGCTCCTCCGGATATGGTGAATGTACTTACCTGCGAGTCATCAATGAATCCAACGAAGTCCACTGCTCTCTAGTAATGGGAAAGTCAAGAGTCTCACCAACCAAAGTGACTACAATACCAAGACTGGAGCTCACTGCAGCAGTAGTTGCAGTACGAACCAGTGACATGCTCCGCAACGAATTGGAAATCCAAGATCTGCAAGAATACTTTTGGACAGACTCTACAGTTGTTCTTGGCTATATAAACAACGATGCAAGAAGATTCCAAGTGTTTGTAGCCAATCGCATACAAAGAATCAAGTCAAGTACAAAGCCTGAACAATGGGCCCATGTTGCATCTGAGGATAATCCGGCAGACCATGCGTCCCGAGGATTAACTGCCGAGCAACTCAAGACCTCCAATTGGCTCTCCGGACCAAAGTTTCTTTGGCAATGGGACTTACCTGACAGAGCACGCAAGGTGGGAGAAGTTAAGGAAGATGATCCTGAGCTCCGCAAGGCTCTTGTGTTGAGTACTCAAGCAAGGGAGAACAGATCGTTTTTGGACCGCCTTGAAAAGTTTTCTGACTGGTCAAGGTTAGTGCAAGCATTCGCCAGATTGAAACGAAGAGTCAAAGAGAAAAAGACTGGCAAACAAAGAAACAACGAAAGTACAAGCCTAGAAGAAAGGAAAGAAGCAGAGATTGCTATCATTAAGTTAGTTCAAGAAGAAGCGTTCCCAGATGAAATAAACAACTTGAAAGTAAAGGAAGTGATTTGCAAGACAAAGCATAGCAAGATGTACAAGTTATGTCCATTTTTGGATGAGGAAGGGACGCTAAGAGTGGGAGGACGTTTAAGTCAAGCCACGTTACACCCACATGTGAAGCATCCAGCAATACTTCCGAGAAATAGTCACATATCAGACTTACTTATCAAGCACTTCCATGAGAGAGTTCATCATCAGGGACGTGGAATGACTGTAAACGAACTGCGAGCTAGTGGACTGTGGATCCTGGGATGCAGTAGTGCAGTATCGTCACACATCTTCAAATGTGTCAAGTGTCGAAAGTACAGAAGAAGTACTGAAGTACAGAAGATGGGTAACTTACCTGAAGATAGAATGGAAGCAACTCCTCCGTTCACCTACACTGGCATCGACTGCTTTGGTCCGATTCATATTAAAGAGGGAAGAAAAGACATTAAAAAGTATGGACTTTTACTTACCTGCCTATGTTCAAGAGCCATACACATAGAGATGCTTGATGACATGACAACTGATGCGTTCATCAATGCTTTAAGAGCATTCATTGCTATTAGAGGAAATGTTCGTCAAATTCGAAGTGACCAAGGAACCAATTTCATTGGCGCAAGGAGAGAGTTAGCAGAACTCATGAATGGAATGGATGAAGTAAGAGTGAAGGTTTTAGGATGTGAATTTCTGATGAACCCACCAGCGGCAAGTCACATGGGTGGCATCTGGGAGAGGCAAATTAGAACTGTAAGAAGTGTTCTTACTGCCATTCTCGACCAGTCAGCACAAAGACTTGATAGCTCATCTCTCAGAACGTTTCTGTATGAAGTGATGGCAATCATTAATAGCAGACCACTTACCGTTGAACATTTGAATGACCCATCCTCACCTGAACCTTTGACTCCGAATCATATACTTACCATGAAGACCACCATCATTCTTCCTCCACCTGGAAAGTTTGTCAAGGAAGATCTTTATCTTCAAAAGAGGTGGCGTCGAGTTCAATATTTGGCCAATGAATTTTGGATTCGATGGAAAAAGGAATACCTTTTGAATTTACAAGCAAGACACAAGTGGCAAAAGAACAAAAGAAACTTAAAAGTGAACGACATTGTGCTTTTACAAGATGACCAAGTCCCACGTAATGAATGGAAGCTGGCCAGAATAACAGAAGTATATCCAGGGTCAGATGATAGGGTCAGAAAGGTCAGATTGTTGGTTAGTGACACCACATTTGAAAAGGGTAAATCCACCACTAGGACATTTTTCTTAGATAGACCAGTGCATAAGTTGGTCACTCTGCTTGAAGCAGACCAAGTCTAATTTTTCTAATGTTTATCTCCATTCTATGGAAGAAGTTTAATGTTTTTTTTTGCATTCTGTGCAAAGAGTTGTAATAATGTTTATCCTGGCATTCCATATTTTGTGGTTAATGACTTAATGATGTTTGTTTAAAGTTTATGATCAAAGACTTTAACTGCAGCTGCAAGTGTAAGTAATGTAAAGAAATCCCACAGTAAGGTTGTGTGATTTGGTGGAAGTGTAACTGCTGCCATTATATATTATTTTCATGTGTCATTATTTTGTAATGTGAAATGGACTTTTATTTTGACAACTTCCGCTGAGTTGCGGTAGCCACGCGGGATACGCCAGAGCGCGTAAGAATATATTCAGAGAAGCAAGGTGAACATGCACGCACGCTATTCGAGTTCAATAAGTTATTCAAGCCTTTAAAAGTGTTAAGGATTAATGTTAAGTCGTATGAAGGAAGAAGAGAAAATTCCCTGTCGTAGCATGCAGCCAACGAGGTATTTGTCTGTCATTTACTTGCATTTTGTCATCTCAAAGCTGAGTTTGCTAACCACTGTGTTGTATGTGTTTTATGCCGTGTATAACTTAGTTTTCACGGTTTGATGTGGAGAAGAAGACTTCATTAAAAACCCGTAGAGGAAACCATTTGCGTCTCGACTGTGCTTTGGGAGGGAGACACACTAGCGTGTTATGGGCAACAACAACTCGTCCTGTAAGAAATCGAAAGGACATAAGTACTCGTTCATTCAACTTTCGATCTATAACCCATGTTGAACTTGTAAAAACTACAATCAAATCGGAGATTTCTCAATGAGAATCAGGTGAAAGAGACACATTTAGCCGTCTAGCTCCATCTGCTCCCATTCATTCTGCACTCATGGGCGATCGCCCCCAGTGGAGCTCTGGTGGAACTGCAACCAAAATTCGGTACAATGGGACTTAATAGGGAGTGGACAGGCTCTCCGTAGACGGGCTCTGTTATTGAGCTTTAATGCTCATATTTACATTATGAAATGTATTAAAAATTCATATAAAATATGAGAAGTGTTGAAATGCTATAAAAAGAGGTGTGTCTCATACAGCAGGTGTACATCTACTGACCTACACTCATTTTGAGCCAATAGGTCACATGACCTGGAAGCTATTGAGCTTTAATGCTCATATTTACATTATGAAATGTATTAAAAATTCATATAAAATATGAGAAGTGTTGAAATGCTATAAAAAGAGGTGTGTCTCATACAGCAGGTGTACATCTACTGTCCTACACTCATTTTGAGCCAATGGGTCACATGACCTGGACGTTATTGAGCTTTAATGCTCATATTTACATTATGAAATGTATTAAAAATTCATAAAAAAATATGAGAAGTGTTAAAATCCTATAAAAAGAGGTGTGTCTCATACAGCAGGTGTACATCTACTGTCCTACACTGATTTTGAGCCAATAGGTCACATGACCTGGAAGCTATTGAGCTTTAATACTCATATTTACATTATGAAATGTATTAAAAATTCATATAAAATATGAGAAGTGTTGAAATGCTATAAAAAGAGGTGTGTCTCATACAGCAGGTGTACATCTACTGTCCTACACTAATGTTGAGCCAATAGGTCACATGACCTATTGAGCTTTAATGCTCATATTTACATTATGAAATGTTTTAAAAATTCATTAAAAAATATGAGAAGTGTTAAAATCCTATAAAAAGAGGTGTGTCTCATACAGCAGGTGTACATCTACTACCTATTGGCTCAAAATGAGTGTAGCACTTAGATTTTAACACATCTCATATTTTTTAATGAATTTTTAATACATTTCATAATGTAAATATGAGCATTAAAGCTCAATAGCTTCCAGGTCATGTGACCTATTGGCTCAACATGAGTGTAGGACAGTAGATGTACACCTGCTGTATGAGACACACCTCTTTGTATAGCATTTCAACACTTCTCATATTTTATATGAATTTTTAATACATTTCATAATGTAAATATGAGCATTAAAGCTCAATAGCTTCTACGTCATGTAACCTATTGGCTCAAAATGAGTGTAGCACAGTAGATCTACACCTGCTGTATGAGACACACCTCTTTTTATATCATTTTACTTCCCCTTATATTTTATATGAATTTTTTATACACTTCATAATGTAAATATGAGCATTAAAGCTCAATAACTTCCAGGTCATGTGACCTATTGGCTCAAAATGAGTGTAGGACAGTAGATGTACACCTGCTGTATGAGACACACCTCTTTTTATAGCATTTCAACACTTCTCATATTTTATATGCATTTTTAATACATTTCATAATGTAAATATGAGCATTAAAGCTCAATAGCTTCCAGGTCATGTGACCTATTGGCTCAAAATGAGTGTAGGACAGTAGATGTACACCTGCTGTATGAGACACACCTCTTTTTATAGCATTTCAACACTTCTCATATTTTATATGAATTTTTAATACATTTCATAATGTAAATATGAGCATTAAAACTCAATAGCTTCCAGGTCATGTGACCTATTGGCTCAAAATGAGTGTAGCACAGTAGATGTACACCTGCTGTATGAGACACACCTCTTTTTATAGGATTTTAACACTTCTCATATTTTTTAATGAATTTTTAATACATTTCATAATGTAAATATGAGCATTAAAGCTCAATAACTTCCAGGTCATGTGACCTATTGGCTCAAAATGAGTGTAGGACAGTAGATCTACACCTGCTGTATGAGACACACCTCTTTTTATATCATTTTACTTCCCCTTATATTTTATATGAATTTTTAATACATTTCATAATGTAAATATGAGCATTAAAGCTCAATAACTTCCTGGTAATGTGACCTATTGGCTCAAAATTAGTGCAGGATCATACTTGTTTTATGAGACACAACTCTTACTTTCTTTTTTAAAAATCAAATCTTAACACTCTTCATATTTTTTAAATAAACGTTTAATACCCACGTTTTATTTTGAAAACCGGAAGTTTCCACACGCTGCAGTAAACTAGCGCCTCAAAGTATTTGCCATAAAGTTGGCAATACGGGCGCACTGGAAAATGTTGGAGCGGCTGGCTTGACCACGCGAAAACGAGAGACGGCTGGCTTGACCGCAGTGACAACTAGAGCTACCACTTCTGTCAACAAAAACGCACAGACTTATGGGTTGAATGTTGCTAGGATACGTGGAGTGTTGCATTCATGGTCTGTACTACTGTAGGAATTTTTAAAGGCTCTCGAAATGCTTATTTTTTCTTTATATGCGGTTCTCACTCTGCCTTTCTGGTGGGACCACGGGACCTTACGAGAGCCGAGTTGACGGATTTCCGTCATAGCGACGGAAAACTTTAACCCCTGTAGTTAGAATAACTCAACAGAATGACCCAGCAGTGTCAACCCAGCAGTTGAGTTAAGAAAATAACTCAGCATTTTTTAGAGTGTACAGGGCTCCAGACTGCGACCAAATGGTCGCATTTTGTGACCAAAATTTGAGAGAATGCGACTGAATTTTACATCTGGTCGCGCATGTGCGACCAGTAAATTTGCCCTTTTTATTTTTTATTTTTACACGTTAAACGTGGAAGGAGTGCGTCAATGAATCCGGAATCTGTAGCAGGCCAATGAGTGTGAGAAGGATGGGGAATAGCCACTGTAAGTGGCTAATGTGTGGAGGGGGAGGGTCATAGAGATTATCGAGCGCGGGTCTGTGAGAAGGAGAAAGAGCTCAACCTGCTGTTCGAGCAATGACCAAGCGAACGATTGATTCATTCTTCCGACCTGCGGCACTTGCGGCTAGTGTGCCAGTGCCACAGTCTACAGCAGTGGTTCTCAACCTTTTTGAGTCGCGACCCCCAATTTAACATGCATGTTGTCCGCGACCCCCCACCCCCGTGTGAACGCACTTTTGATAAAGCGCAGTTTGTTACTAACGAGACCCACCTTTGTGCTGCTATTGGGTCCAAACCACTCCCGTTACAAACTCAGTTGATATGACACATTTTGGACAAATAATGAAGCAGACAACTACCGTATTTTACGCACTATAGGGCGCACTGGATTATAAGGCGCACTGTCAATGAATGGTCTATTTTCGAACTTTTCCATATATAAAGCGCACCGGACTATAAGGCGCATTAAGCGAAACAAAACAGTCAGATAAGTCAGTCAGTCAAACTTTATTAAACACGTTCACAGTAACTCTCAACATTGTTCAAATGTTAATGAGCGTATTCACAATAACTCCCAACCTTGTTCAGCTGTAACACGTACAAAAACACAGTCTGATATCGCTAAATCAAACGTTAGCGTATTCACAATAACTCCCAACCTTGTTCAGTTGTAACACGTAAAAAAACAGTCTGATATCGCTAAATCAAACGTTAGAGTATTCACAATAACTCCCAACCTTGTTCAGTTGTAACACGTAAAAAACACAGTCTGATATCGCTAAATCAAACATTAGCGTATTCAGTTTGAAGTCCGCGTCGTAAGCGTGTCTCTTGACAGGTGCCATTTTGGGGTCTTTATACACACACACTAGCTGTGTCCCAATTCAGGGGTTGCATGCTTCGAAGTACGCATTCGAAGGCCGCTTACGTCACAACGCGGCGCGAAGGCTGTCCCAATTCGCAGGCTCCTTCAGATGCGTCCTTCAAATGCGCACTTCTTTTCCCTCTTTTGGAGGACGCACCGCAACTATCCTTCGCGGCCTCGTATATCCCAAAATCCTTTGCGCGCCGCTGTTCAGAGGCGGGAAAAGAATAATGGCGACACCAAGCGGCGATGAATTTATATTTAAATGTAATAAGTATTGGGTTTATATTTAATTACTTTTACTTACTACGAGTTATACTTTTACTCATTACTTATATTGTATTACTTTTATTATCCCTGCTTTATTTCCAGACTGTAAAACTGCAAACTCTAGTTAAACGATTGGATTGAATAAAGAGCTACGTTTAGGATTATCACTATTATATGTTATACTTCATTATTATCATTATTATGATAATGTTTTGCTTTATTACAACCCTTCTGTCTGTTTTTCAACTGACGACAAACTGACAGGCAACGGCTACGTTACTACGGTTACTACCAACTGACGGCTGGTGACGCGGCTGGTGACACAACCAGGAAATGCTTCGGAGGCTAGACCGTCTCATTTAACAACGGTTGATGCGGCCTTCGAAGGACCCTCAGAAGTACGCAGCCTTCGAAGGCCGCGAGGCTGTGTACTTCGAAGGCTGCAACCCGTGAATTGGGACACAGCTACTGTAATATTATGGTGAAGCACGTGTATTACTCTGCGACGCTCCTGACTACGGTAGCCGTAACAACCAGAATTGATCCATATATAAGGCGCTCCGGATTATAATGCGCACTGTCGTTTTTTGAGGAAATTAAAGGCTTTTAAGTGCGCCTTATAGTGCGGAAAAATACGGTAAAACATCTCCCTGTCTGAAATTATGTAATTTAATATTAATTTTGTGCATTTATATTTTTTCCAAAATGATTTGGCGACCCCCAGAAATCATCTCGCGACCCCAATTGGGGTCGGGACCCCAAGGTTGAGAATGGCTGCTGTATATCACTATGTTGCATCTTCAAAATAAAATGTGACACTGAATTTGAAACAGCACAATGTAATTTCTGCATCTATTATCAAAATATTTATTAGTAATACAGTGAAAATTAGTAGAAATGTGAATATTTGGTTAGCATGTTGATTTACGGTGTGTGCCCCTAAAATTTCTGGTTGTGCCCCTAACATTTTCAGTTAGGGGCTACAGTGCTCCTAGTGAAAAAAGTTAGTCTGGAGCCCTGGTGTATGACAATGTCGCACGCCCTTCTCTTTCCCTAACAAACCTGTTCTAAAATGACACTACCACCACGGTTCCTCTCAGTTGACAGTTTTTGTCCTGTAAAGCGATTGACTAACAACTGAAAGAAGACTAACTCACCTTTCTAGAGGAACACAGAGCGGCAACTGCAAATGCAGCAACCACTATAGAGACAATAAACACCATGATGGACAAAACCAGCATGACTAGTTCAGTGTTTCTCTGACAAAAGAAACAGAAAAACACAGTAATTAGAGCTTCAGCCAAAAATATGTTCGGTGGATAATAAATATGGATTATATTTAGAAGAAAAGTTAAACATTAGAGTTAAACATTATTGAAATATTAAGAATGCTATGCTATATATTAAGAATGTTATGCTAAAGGGTCCCACAATAGTAAAGGCCAGAAAGAACACAGACATAGTAAACATTGCTTATCAGTGCTCCCTCCCCCTCCCCTCACAGAAATCCCTTCACAAGAATGCCAGTCGCAGTGTGATGGTTTATAGATGTTTACCATACCCTCTTGCTAGGCGCTTCCCCCCTCCCCTCAGAGTAAACCCCTCACGTGAACTATCCGTCACAGTTCGATGGTTTATAGGTGCACCCCATGCCTTTGCAGGAAGGCACTCCACGCATCCTGATATAGCGACACAAAATAGTTAGCGATAAGCGATACTTGACAGAAACCAGGTGCGAAGCTAAACAACGTGCAATGTGTTCAGAGACGCCAACAGCCTAATAAAACTCACACATAGACTGCAAGGGAGGCAAGGCCATTGGGCACCGTTGCCATCCTCCCCACGAAAGGGCCACTAAAACCGCCAACCAACTCTGATAACAAACCAGCTGCAAAACATAAAATATCACTGCAACCCCTTGTGACGACAGCCAGACACCAAACATATTTTTTAACCTATAAACCACCAAGTGACCTGAGACTCAGGGCTCACAATCAGCAGAACTTCTCCGGAGGCGAAGCTCTTTGTGACACCAGCGCTGTATTTGTTATTGTTTGCTTTTACCCGTTGACTTTGATTAGCTTTTGATTAAGAATAAATATACTCAGTTTAATTCAGTTTACATCTCTTTATTTGCTCCTCTTTTTTGATCTGAACCCTTAAAGGGCCCGCTCCGTTGTTAGCCTAGAATAGGCCTTAGATTTTTCTCCCAACAACATTCTTACCAAATAGATGAATAGTACACCAGCAAAGAAATGTAACCATTCATCCACAATGTACCCCACACCTAAAAACAAACAAGTAATACAGGTTACAACAATTAAAAATGCCAAAAATTAAATCGATATTAAATTACTAACAAAAATAGGCCTCTACTATACGATTAGAGTGCTGAAGACCTTACTGTATGAGAATAAGTAGGCTAAGAAGACAACAGAAAGTAAGAGTCATTTCATCATTAGTTGATACCAAAGATAATAGAGCGGAGCAAGATGGATCGCTGGCTGCGAAATACGTTGACACCAATGAGGTACGCTCTCGAACTCTATGGGCGCCATTTTAGTAAGCTCAAGTGTTACCGGAACCCGGAAGTCCGACAGGAGTGCTGCGGAGGCTGGCGTTCACCGTCGTGGGAAAATGCCCTGTATCTTTTAATTATACTGTTTTGGTACTGTTACGTGGTAGTACTTTATTGTACTGACTTTTGTGTTTGCACTAATATCTTGTTTTTGCCTTGCTCCTGCATCCAATCCCCTCAATCACCTCCTGGAGGCAGAGCATTGTGGCTGCGAGGTGCTGACTGGCTCTCCCTGATTGTTGGCACCGCCCCCACACATATAAAGCCCAGTGGAGGATGGCGTCTCCCCCTCTCTCTCCTATTGAGCACAGATGCTGGCACACCTGTACAATTGGTTACTCCTTGTTAAATATAACTGCATGGTGTTGACTGTTTTCAACACCTTACCTTTGTTACTTTTTCTCGCCTTGGTGGTTACTTTCTACACTTAGGATCAGTTAGGGTAGTGAGTTAGTTTACCCGGAAGACGCACTGGTTTTGATTTGTCCGCTCCGCGAGTTGTGCGTCGGACTCGGGAGACAGGTAAGGTGCTCCACCCAGTTAGTGAGCGTGAGGGTTTTTCTTTATGGTTTTCCTGCCTCATGTTGTAACCACCTTGGTCGTTCTGTTGACGGGGTTTTTGTCCAGTCGATCGTTCCTCTCATGTGGAACTAAAAAAAATGTGTTTCAACAAGTAAAGACATTTGACTTTCCCCTTAAAACCCTGTCGTCTGACTTTTTATGTTGCGTTGTCCGAATGCTGCCGATATGTTTCTGGACACCGTAACAGGTACTTTGACGAGTCGTGATAGTGACACACAGATCAGGTCGTCTGTATTGGACATGGGTGAGATGAAATGCAGGATTTGAAACATTTAGATGGAAGTAAAAGACGATGTAGCGAAGGAGCTAATTGGCTAATAGCGGCAACATTAAACGATCAGCTGTTTGATATGGAATTGTTTTGTCAAATCGGTGTCAGCTATAAATGGCTGAATTGCTCTGAACTCGGTATATTTGGTTTACAGAATATGTGGCTCGTTGTATTTCGAAACCTTTATGTGTAGACAGTAAGACTCTTCTATCTTTTGTGGTAGGAAAAGTGAGCCAATGTCAGACTGAGTTGTGTTGTAGGCCTTGTGGTGAATGAATAATTGTAATAGACTCTGTGCACAAAATGGCGTCTGTTTACGTTCGGATCAGACTGTGCGGCTAAGAACTTCCGGTCGAACACTTCCGTGTTATGTTAGTGTTTGACAGCTCGATACCGGTAACCGGCTTTTACTATTTGAGAAAGTAAACAATGAGTGTGTTCACAATAAAAGAAAGACGACTGACCTTTCAAAGGGTGAGGACCTCGGCACTGCACTGTTGTGTACCTCAGTGTACGAATTCATCACGGTACAATAAGCTGATATCATTTCATTAATTTCCCGTTGACCCGGCGGTACGGGCCGAGTGGCTGAGGAGAATTCGAAGGGATAATTTCAGTCCTACGAAAAACACAAGGGTCTGCGGTAGGCACTTTAAAACGACAGATTTCGTCGTGACAGCCGGGGGATTCAGACGACTGCAAAAGGGATCAGTCCCCGTTCTGTTTTCCTGGAACGGGTTTGAGCTACCCGCACCTAGACCGAGTGTTTGGGAGAGGCGCCCGCGGCCTGAGAGTCCCGATGTCTCTGACAACGAGATGGAAATCGCGGGGGTAGCCACTGACCACGATTACTCGGTGTTGCCACAGACGGGGATAAGAGCAAGTGACTTGGCTGAGGACAACGAAGCCTTGCGTCGGAGGATTTTGGAGCTGGAACAGCAGATCAAGGGGCTACAGCTGCAGCAGAGGTTTGGGATACATCGTCTGACAGCGTGGAGCCTGCCGTGAACAGCAAGATGGTGAGAATTACCAGCTCGAAAACCGCCTCAAACAGCAGTAGCAGTTCCCATCAAACGGTAAGTGCAAGTGATAACTTGTCAAAGCAGTTGTGGATCTAATATAATACAATTTGTCATTGTATTACTGTTTAGGCCTATATCAGAAAACCAATGTAATCAATTAACTTAGCCTACTGTGGGAACAATGTTACTTACTTATTATGGTTACAATGTTAATGTTCAAGACAATGGCAAGTAAATATATATTTACATTTTTCAACAGAAACTTCCAGCTGTTGACGAGCTGCTGCTTTTCCTCATGTATCCGGCAGTGGGTTTACCTCTCAATGACCTTGCTGAGAGATTCAATATCCATCGCAGCACTGCAAGTCGGATTGTGTCTACTTGGACACAGTTCTTGTACACGATACTAGGAAGCAAGCGTCTTTGGCTCCCATCCGAAGTTGTCAGAGCTCACCTACCGCCTGAATTTGATGCCTTTGCTGACACACAGTCAGTGTTTGACTGCACTGAGATTCACTGCCAAACACCATCCTCTCTTCTCCTACAGTCTGAGGTGTTTTCTACCTACAAATCACATGCAACACTCAAAGCAATGATTGGTATGGCACCACATGGTGCCATTACCTTTGTGTCAGGACTGTACGCAGGGTCCATAAGTGACCGAGAGATCTTCAAGCTTTCGGGGATCTCAAAGCTGTTGAAGCCAGACATGGCAATAATGGTCGACAAAGGCTTCCGCGTGGATGATGTTGTTCCCTGTAAAGTGTACCGACCAGCCTTCCTCTCCAAAAACAAACAAATGGAAAAAGTTTTCGGAACACCATCGTGATGGCCGCATAGCGAGGGAGCTCCCGGTTGAACCAGAGCAATTAGAGAAATACCCCCATATAAACCAAACAAATCATTCCGCAAAAAACGTAGAGAAGGGGGTTAAAAAGCGATATCACCACTTTGAGCAGTAAACGTCGTCCGAAGACAAGTGGGAGAGAAAGACGGAGCGCAGCAACAATTAGCAGCTAACAGCTATCAGGTGTGAGCTAGCAAACAACGAGGTGCAGTCCGGAGAAATGGCCGACTTGGAACTCTCTGCAAGAACTAAGAGGGTTTCGCCAAGAAAACAAAGAACAATTAGAGACAATAAGAGAAGAAATTATAAAGGCGAATACCAGACTGGACGAGGCGGAAGGTCGAATTGAGAAAGCAGAAGAGAGGATCCAAAACACAGAAGACGTCATCACGGCCATGCTAAAGCTACACACCAAGCTGGATGACAAGCTGCTGGATCTGGAAAGCCGCTCCAGGCGTGAGAACATAAGGATCTATGGGGTGCCGGAGGGGTCCGAGAAGGAATCAACCACGATGGTCTCATTTGTGGAAAATTTACTCCGTGAAGGTCTTGAGCTAACGCACGACATGCCCGACCTGCAGATTGAAAGGGCTCACCGGTCGCTGGGACCGCAGCCGCCGGGAGACGCGCCGCCACGCTCCATCGTAATCAAGTGTTTAAGTTTTAAAACAAAAGAGACAATACTCCGCAAGGCATGGCAGAAGAAGGGGTTCACCTGGCAAGAAAACCGCATAAACCTGGATCATGACTATCCACCTCTAATACTCAAGAGAAGAAGAGAATACACAGAGATCCGCAAAATACTGAAGGAGAACAGAGTTCAGTTCCAGACCCTCTTCCCTGCCAGGCTGCGCGTGAGACACGAGGACGGAACCAGAACCTACGAGACGGTAGAGGAGGCATCAGAGGACCTGCTGAGAAGAGGCTACGCTGTGACGACCACCACCGCACCTCCGGAGACGCTCATGGAGCTGGTGCAGCGGCTCTCCTGGACGAGAGTGGACAGACGAGCAAAGAAGGGCCCAGCCGACCGGGACCAGAGCTACAAGGAGAAGCTCCGAGCCTTCAGGAGAACATCACCGACCCCCTCCGGGACTGGAAGGATTTAACCCACGCTAGAGGACGGCGGACTAAATTGTGAATTTTATTTTTTTTAATTTTTTTTATAATGCACTGACTATAATTAGTGGTTAAAATCCACTATTGGTTCGCTCGGGGCCCTTTTTTTTATTTTTTCACTTTAGACTTTTTTTTTTTTCCGACATGCGACTGTTGCAGGTAAGGGCCTCTTCCTCCGAACTGAGGAGTGAGACTGTTTCCTTCGAGCCACCTCGGGAGGCTCAACAGGGTCGGACTATTAGACCCCTACATAGGGAGTCACACGGACAAATTGTGTTCAGTTTGATGCTGTTTAGTGTGTTAGTTGTTTATTCCCTGCTGGTTCTCGCAGGGAGGGGGAAGCGCACCGGGTTTTTGAGTGGGAGGGAGGAGGAAATCACATAGATGCAAAACAGGTCTTTAAAAATAGCGTCATTTAACATAAATGGAGTACTCAATCCAGTTAAAAGGTGGAACATTTTATCAAAATTGAAGAAAGATAAAATCCAAATAGCTCTCTTACAGGAGACACACCTCGACGACTCCAAACATGCTAAATTGAATAAATCAGGATTTAAACATGTTTACTTTTCTTCACATGTATCGGGGAGACGGAGAGGAGTGGCGGTTTTGATATCCAGTGCTGTAAATTATGAACACATATCAGAACATAAGGATAAGGAAGGCAGATTTGTTATGGTCACAGGGAAGATAGAAGGTATTGTGATAAGTCTCCTTAACGTGTATGTGCCACCGGGCAGTGACTGGTCCTTCTATAAACATGTGGTTGATTTAATGACAACAAAGATTCAAGGGATTTTAATATGTGGCGGAGATTTTAACATCCGATTAAATCCCAGAATTGACTCATCAAACGGGAAATCTGATACAAAAAACATCAGCAATAGATTAAATACTTGGATTCGTGAAGTGGGGATTGTGGACGTATGGAGAGAGATAAACCCGACGAGCCGAGACTACTCGCATTACTCGTACGCTCACAATGTTTACTCACGCATCGACTATTTTTTTATGCTTAAAGGAGATCTTTTCAGGGTGGGCAACTGTGAAATAGGACCTACTACTATTTCCGATCACGGCCCCATCTACATGTCAATCCATCTGAATAATAATAAGAAATCCACTCTCTGGAGACTGAACTCAAACATTCTGAATAACCCAGTTATTAAAGATAAATTGAAAAGCAAAATTAAATTGGATTTGGAAGACAACGATAATGAAGAGTGACCCCACCCATTCTCTGGGATGCATTAAAAGCAGTGTTGAGGGGCAAAATAATAGCCATCTCCTCATATGAGAAGAAAATTAGGGAGCAAAAACTCAAAAAATTAGAAGAGGACTTGAAGAGACTACAGAAAGAACATGCAAAGTCTCACAAAGATGACGACAAATGTAAGATCAAAGAATTTAAAAAAGAAATAGATGAAATAAATACTCAGGAAATTCAGAAAAAGCTCCTTTTTACAAAGCAACAATACTATGAGACAGGTGGGAAATCACTGAAACTTCTATCGTACAGGTTAAGAAAACAACAAGCGGATAGAACTATATATAAAATAAGAAACTCCGAAACGAATGTAATAGAAACAAGCCCAGAGAAAATACAACAATGCTTCCAAAAATACTATAGAATATTATATACACAACCACAGATAAGCAACGACAACCAGATTGATGCCTTTCTGGCCCAGGTAAATCTTCCAAAGATCACTGAAGAACAAAATGGGAAATTAATATCCAAAATAACAAAGGAAGAAATTCAAACAGCAATTAGGAGAATGAAAGGGGGGAAGTCTCCAGGGACAGATGGTTTTTCCACAGAATGGTACAAAACAATGCAAGATCAACTAATTCCAACATTATTAAAAACATTCAACTGGGTTTTGGAGAACAAAAATACCCCCCCCCTCATGGAGGGAGGCAATGATTTCGATCATACCTAAGGAGGGGAAAGATAAATTGGAGTGTGGAAATTACCGTCCTGTAAGTCTTTTAAATAACGACTATAAATTATTCACCTCCATCTTAACCAAACGAATAGAGTTGTTATTACCACTATTAATACACAAGGACCAGACTGGCTTTGTCAGACAAAGACAGACCCAAGATAACATCAGGAAAACACTGCACGTTATGAGACAAGTCACACATCAAAAACTGGAGACACTGATATTAAGTTTGGACGCTGAGAAAGCATTTGACTCAGTGAGGTGGTCATTCTTATATAAAGTACTTTCGAAATTTGGCTTCCATACAACTATAATTGACACGTTTGCAGCACTATATACCAAACCAACAGCTAGAATCAAAATCAATGGAAACTTAACCAATTCATTCACTTTAGAAAGAGGAACGAGGCAGGGGTGTTGTGCGTCGCCGCTCCTCTTCGCATTGTTTATAGAACCCATGAGTCAACTAATTAGGCAGAGGAATGATATAAAGGGGGTAACAATTACATCTGGGGAACAAAAACTGGCCCTATTTGCCGACGATTTATTAATAAGTATAACACAACCTACTCGGACACTCCCAAAACTGATGAAATTGTTAGAGGAATTTGGTTTAGTTTCTGGTTATAAAATTAATATTAATAAAACCCAAGCATTAACATTTAATTATGACCCTCCACCTTCAATTAGGACCATGTACAATTGGAAATGGGATGCTGAGTCCATTAAATATTTGGGTGTCTCATTACCTAGGGACTTCACGAGACTGTATAACATAAATTATGGCCCATTAAATTCAAAGATAAAAACCGATATACAAAGATGGAACGTTATTCCCTTTTTAAGTTTAAGCTCCCGGATAGAGTCAATCAGGATGAATATTCTTCCAAGGATGTTGTACCTTTTTCAATGTTTACCAATTAAAATACCATCTAAACAGTTCTTAGAGTGGGACAGAGTAATAGCGAGGTATCTGTGGCAAGGGAAAAGGGCCAGAATCAAATTTAAAACATTGCAATTAAGAAAAGAAAAAGGGGGAGTGGGCCTTCCCTGCTTACAGGATTACTACCATGCAGCTCAGTTGAGGCCTTTAGTCTGCCTGTGCTCGCCTATATACGATGCAGCATGGAAGGAAATTGAAGGAACGAAGATAAAGGGAATTCCAATAACAGCTTTATTAAGTGACAATAAATTACAAGAAGAACAGGAGATCCCAGAGGACTCTATAACAAGTAGCCTCCTGAAGTCCTGGCAGGAAATAGTCAAAATTAGCAGATTAAAAGACAAATCTAAGATTATGAGGTGGTGTGCCTATGACTCGGACTTTACGCCAAATAAAACCGACGGCAGATTTAAGACATGGATCACAAAAGGTTTAACTACCTATTATTCATTTGTCCACAAGGGGGCATTTCAGAGTTTTGAGGCCCTACAGAAGGATCATGGTCTAGGGAGAGACGATTTTTTTAGGTACCTGCAAGTGAGAGATTATTATAACAAAAATATTAAAGAGGCGTTAAGAAAAGACGAATCAGGGTTCATGGAGGTATTCTTAACATTAACTAAGTCCAGATCTTGCAACAAAATTATCTCCAAATTATATAATGCCATACAATTAGCCAAACAAGAGAATACAGAATATATAAAGAGGAAATGGGAAACGGAAATAAGTGTAATTATTACACAGGAGAGTTGGGAGAAAATATGTCAATTACAATGGATCTCAACCGGGTCAAACACCTGGCGGGAGTTCTGTTGGAAAAGTATAACAAGATTTTTTATCACACCCATTCAGAAGCGTCATCAGGGTGGCGGGGATGCTTGTTGGAGACTCTGTGGGTCTAATGGAGCCAACCACTTCCATATTTTTTGGGACTGTCAAGTAATAAAATCTTACTGGGAAGAGATCCACAAACATATTGAAAATATATTTAATGTGAACATTCCATTAAAATGTGAAACTATGTTCTTGGGCAATATATTGTTTGAAACATGGAACATAAAAGACAAAAAACTGCTGACCATATTGTTGGCAGCAAGTAAGAAATGTGTCACTAGGAAATGGTTAAAAGTGGAACCTCCCACCATCGACGAATGGATTGGAATTGTTTACGAGATTTATGTTATGGAGAAGATTTCTTTTTCCCTCAAAGTTGAGAAAGACAATTTTTATAGGATCTGGACCAAATGGTCTGAGTATGTAAAACCAATCAGATCTGATTTTATCTGATTATACTTGTGCTTTGTGTGAACCTACCCTCTTTTATTTATTTATATTATAATTATTTGTTTTGATTTTATTTTTGTGTATGGAGAACATGTCGGGGTGCGCTCCCCGGTTTTGTTGTTTTTGTGTTATTGCTTCCACCTGGAAAGGTTTGGGTCCGTGGGAGGAAACTCCAGAAGGGCAGAATGTACAACATCATTGTATCCTTGACAAACTGAGTTAATGTATGTGTGAAGTGATGTATGTGATGGAGGTCTGCCTTTCTGAATAAAAAGAGAATTTCAAAAAAACAAACAAACAAATGAGTCGGGAGAATGTCAGGCAGACCCAGTCGATTGCACGTCTGAGAGTGCACGTGGAGAGGTGTATAAGGAGGGTAAAGGAAAATAAACTGTTTGACACCGAAATACCACTATCTGTATACTGGAAACATTGAGCAGTTGTTCAGTGTGGCCTGCTTTCTGGTAAATTACCAGAACGGGCCACTAGTGAAGGCGTGGGCAACTTGACCATTATATTAAATATTTGTCCTGCTTGTTAAAAACAGTCTGTCATTGTGGTCTTTGCACTACATTTTTCTTTTTTACAAATGAACACACACAAGGGGTAACAAAATACTTAATTTAATAAGGAAATACTGCAAATGAACAATACAGTATGGTCTCAGGTAATTTAAAGACAAAGTAGCAATACATTAGTTGTTAAAATGAACAATGAAACCAGAACGAAAAAACTGATCTGTGTTTTTGTAAAGATTTGTAAAAGTGAACAATAATATCCAAACAAAAACATGTAACAACTGATTGAATGAACCACAGAACATCAGCCCAAGTAAAAATAAAAAAAGAAATAATCCCCCCTCTCCCTTATAACCCTAGCCACCTCGGGATCCCTATGGATACGCTGTATAAGAATGTCCTCCTCAGCAAAAACAATGAAATCGCACCATTCCATCCCAGTGAGTAACAGTTGACCTTGTACCTGCCAGTAGTAGCTGTGGCTATGTTTTAGTTTTAATGTGCCGCTCTGCATTTGCATATAGCTACAGTCCACATAACTTTTAACGTTAGGGCACTTGATCTCGACCAATCCAAATGGTGGGCTCTCAGTTGGATCGAACACCACACCATCGGGAGAGGATCCGAGCCAGGGTGCATCTGGATGTATTACAAAGCCACATGGCCAGTAACTCACATTCTGTATTCTGCTGTACTCCTGGATAGCAACTGGCTCCAGTGCCAGCCCCCTCTTCATTAAAGCGGTCTGAACCCCACCTTTACGAATCCTCTCTGCCAGGTTCTCAGCAGAACTGTGCCCTCTCACATGGCACACCTCCCTGAACCTGGAAGATGTAAGCCTTGGTTTCCTGACATGGTACCACTCCACACTGTTGCTCTGCTCCCTCGTTGCAACTTCTACTTTCCTTGCCATATCCAAGGTTATGGCAAGTGACATCAGCTGGTTCTGTTGTTGGTGGCTGCAAACAAAGTTACAGGTGGTTGGATCCAGCCTGTATCCATCCAAAGGCATAGCTGGTGGAGTAGGGGTGTCCTGGTGACGAACTACTACCCGACTCAGTGGCACTGGATGTTGATAGGAGATGGGGCTACCTTCCTGGACTGGTCCGTACGCCGAATCAACAAGGGGAACATCGCTGCTTATTGCCATGGTGGTGATGAGTGGAGCAATGTCTGCAGTGAAGTCCTTGTATGCCTCATCTACCTCCAGGACATCTGGGTCTGGCAAGTCCCCTCACACAGCCTTGTAGCGCTTACTCCTTTGGAAAATAAAGTTCATAGTTAAGAGGAGAAGAAACAAATAATGCGCTGAAAACAAAACAAAAGGAAACATAGACAGCAGTAAACAAAGTAGGAGGATATCCAAGAAAAACCTCACTTCCAAACGTCACACCTCACTCCCACTCATTTTATGTTGCTTAAACATATGACAGTAGATACTACCTTACACCATCTGCTACCGTGTACTGCCTGGACTTTGGCCGTGTTGAAATGATGACCATGTCACCCACTCTGCCTGGTTTCACACCCTGAGTACAATAAAAAATATTTAATTTAAGTAATTAAAACATAATAAACAAATATCATAGATTAACAATGAAGGCTATCAATTTATGATTAGGTTCTAAGCATACTTACCATTGTTCTTGGTTTGTGCCATTGCTGCTCCGTTTCTGTGCAGCTAAGGACAGGAGGCACTGCCTTAAGATTGAGTGTGGAGTAGTGCGCCGTTTGATATAAAAGCGCCACATTATGGTTGCAGAGTGCTGTTCCGGCCACACAGGAACACTCTGCCACAGCAATCTGAACAGGTGAGCTGTTCTCAAAAGTCATCTATAAATCAAAAGAAAATGGCTTTAATGTCACATTTAAATAATTAAACTTAAATGTCTACTGTATAACAAAACCAAAAATGAGAAAGATGAGGGCAGGCTGACTTTTCAGGCTAGAGTAGGTCTGCAAAAAGTGCAACCTTTTTTAGTGTATTACAGTACCTAAATTAAACACTTTAACGCAACGATTAACATTTGGTTATGTGAAGTGTGTCATACTGTGAGCACATTCAAACAAGTAAGCCTGTCTCACGAATCTCTTAGATGGTTTTCCTTAAACTATACTATTAAATCAACGGTCTTAACATAGAACAGGTAAGTATAGCCTAGGTTTACAGGTACAGAATCAGCTCTTACCTCATACTGACTAATGTACCCACCGTAGGTCTACACTTAAACGCTCTAGTCCAGCAGATTAGTAAAAAAATCGTTCACTTTGGTATACAAGCATGAAATTTGGCACAGATACTCTCTAAGGGCCACTATTTTGGAAAAGGGCGTTGGCCACACAAATATTCAATATGGCGGCCATTTTTCAAAATGGCCACCATTGCTATTCAAAGCTTATTATATCAATTATTCAAACAGTGATCCAAGCATAAAAGTTGATACAAATACTCTCTAAAGGACATGTTAATGGAAAAAGATGCTTGTCCCTCAAAAATTCAAGATGGCCGCCATTTTTAAAGATTTATTATTAAACCTTTATTTAACCAGATTTTAAAAAAAACATTGAGATCAAGACCTCTTTTTAAAGATGGCCACCGTTCCTGTCAAATATTAATTATTTCAATTGTTCAAATGGTGATGTAAGCATAAAATTAGACAGAAATACTCTTCAAGGAACACTGTTTTGGAAAAAGGTATGTGCCACTCAAAAATTCAGGATGGAAACCATTTTCAAGATGGCCACCATTTCTGTCAAATAGTCATAATGTCTGCTTTGTCTGCCTCCTCTCCTTTGACCTGTCCGGCTTAGTTAAACTTGCGAGGGATATAAAATCCCTGCCGGCATAGCTCTCAGGTTCATTGGAGTACACAAGCCTCTCCACCACGGCAAGGTGCAGTCCACAGAGAGGAAGGGCCACTGTTAGTGGCCAGTAAAAATTCAGGATGGAAACCATTTTTCAAGATGGCTGTCATTCCTGTCCTATGTTCATTGCCACTGTTTCCAAATAGTGATACATAAAATATGCCACAAATATTCTGTTAAGGCCACTTTTTGGAAAAATTGGATGGCCAATAAAAAATTAAAAATGGAGACCTTTTCCAAGATGGCCGTCATTTGTACACTGATGCACACATGCATGTTAGCTAAAATACTCTAACGGTCACACTTCATAAAAAAAAAATGTTAAAAAGGCAATCGCAAAAATTCAAGATTAATTTTTCAAGGTGGGTGTTGCTTTAATAGTGTACTCTGTTGGGACTCTGTTGTTGAGTTAAAAGGAAGGATTGAAAAAAAGTTCTATTCACATTTTTTACCAGCTCAAAGGCCTTGTGGTTAGTGTCCAACCTGAGATTGAGAGGTTGTGCCCTACCGAGTCATAATAAAGACTGTTAAAAATGGTAGCCAATGCCTCCCTGCTTGGCAGTCAGCAAGTGTTGTATTGGGGGCAACATATCCAGGAAGGTGTACATATACATCACGGTCCAGAATCAGGAAATCGGCTCACCGCCCACCGCAAGGCTACTTACTTTTTTATTCACATTTGCAATTGCACAGTTCTGTGCAAGTGAAACCCAATCTAAAACATTTGCATCTTCCATGGCACTCTGATTTGCAGCCACAATGATGAGAGAAACATGATGGGTAGGTGGTGATTGGAGGGGTTCCTTTGTGTCTGTCTGACAAAGACAACATTTCATCCATCAGTTGGCCTCTTGGCTGACATGAGATTTTCATTTGCCATTTTGGGGGTTTGTTGTCTGATTAAGGCCGAGGGGTTATTCTTTTACCACCTCAATCATAGACATAGTACACATTCAGGTATGGGATACAACTAGGTTCGGGTCACCTACACCTAGCCCGATCATTCATCCAGTGCCATTTAAGTCCCGTGTGATCTGTACACCTTCCAGGTAAGCATACATGAACAAGTCATGTATTGCCCCGCTTACCCTTGGCTCGGCTCTCCCACGCTGGCACAACCTGTCAATTTAGGTGCGGCTATCTAACTACATCTATTACTAGCTAATTGATGAGGGGCTGTTAGACAGCATTTGGGACACTAAACTTAGCTATACTATTACTACTAGTCAAGAACTACAGTGTAAGTAAAACTAGATCAGCTGACACTGAACCCCATGCTGAGTTCCACAGCAGTGAAGTCACCAGTGTGCCCTGGTTGTGTAATGACGTTCACTCTATTAAACAAAACCTTCCTTAACACATTAAATTGAGCTGACAGAAATGGGGGCCATCTTGAAAATGGTCGCCATCTTGAATTTTTGAGTGGCACACACCTTTTTCCATGAGAATGTTCCTTGAATAATATTTGTACCAAATTTGCTGACCATTTGAAAAATTGATGTAAGGATTCAAGAGAAATGGCGGCCATCTTGAATTTTTGAGGGACAAGCATCTTTTTCCATTAACATGTCCTTTAGAGAGTATTTGTATCAAATTGTATGCTTGGATCACTGTTTGAACGATTGACATAATGAGCATTTGACAGAAATAGCGGCCATCTTGAAAAAATGGCCGCCATGTTGAATTTTTGGGTGGCCAACGCCCTTTTCCCAAAAAGTGACCCTTAGAGAGTATCTGTGCCAAATGTCATGCTTGTATACCAAAATGAACGATTCTCTTGAAATATGCCATTAATCTGCTGCACTACTCCAAAGAACAGGAGCAACAACAACCCGTTTCTGGGGTGGTCATGAAAGCTACGTATGGGTTTGTGTCTTTAACTACACTTATTTTCGTCTACATACAGCTTACCAAATCTAGCCACATGAATACCCCAGAATCGGACATGAACAGATGAGTTAAGACACTTTTCCTCCCTACTCTGAGGTCGTGAGGCTTCTCGTGTTTCCTCATCGACCTGTAACAAACAGCCCTGATGCTCACTCTCCCTGCTGGATCTTTATTTGAAACTGGGAATTCAACATCATACATGTTATTTTATACAAAACAATAACCTTATATCTTTCTAACATTGAAAAGTCGAGCAAAGACCACGTTAAATTATCGAATTAAGTAAAGCTATTAAGCGCTAATGTTAGCTATGTAGCTACAATAGTGTTTCCTCATCGACCTGTAACAAACAGCCCTGACGCTTATTCTCCCTGCTGGATCTTTATTTGAAACTGGGAATTCAACATCATACATGTTATTTTATACAAAACAATAACCTTATATCTTTCTAACATTGAAAAGTCGAGCAAAGACCACATTAAATTATCAAAGTAAGTTAAGCTATTAAGCGCTAATGTTAGCTATGTAGCTACAATAGTATTGTGCCATAGTTACAACTTACCTTCATAATTGTCGATGTAACTGGATAGGTACATTTTGTATCCCTTCTCCCGTTTGCTCTTAGGTGTTGAACTGCCCATCCGAACAAGTCGGTGGACATCAGAGATTGACATTTTGGGGAGATCCTGCAGGCATCTGGTGTAGAAACTTGCCATATTTTACGTTCACCGGGCTAATATCACACCGGAAGTTTAGACGCGCACACAGTTAACAGCGGAAGTAGGATTTACGGTTGCCGTGCAACGAGCCTATTGATCGCTCAGATGTGTTTCATGTGATAGTAAGACACCTTTACAGTTTTCACAGTACACTTAGGCAACGGCGGCACAAATAACCGGCAATGTAAGCCAATGTGTTTTGCTCTGGGATGTCAATGTAAACCGTTGTGTAGCTTTTTGTTACTGGCAAGACAGACTGTGGAGGCCTAATTGTTGGGGTTTTTCCAATTGACTTCAGTGTGGTGATGAATTTGTCTGTATCTGGAAAACAATTTGTACCAATGACGGGATAAGGTCTGCCACCATAACCATCCTTAGAGCACATCTGAACTCCTTTGCATTAGGGTTGTCCCTACAGCCACCTTTCCATCTCACAGTGGCAACAAGTTTTTCCACTGACTTGATTTAGATGTGACGTGAAGAGGTAAGAGATGTTGTGCTCAGGTTGCAGGTGGTCCCACAGCTGGGTCAGACAGGCTATGGCCAGTAGCCAACCTTTAGTGAACATCACATTTTTAGATCCAATTACTTCTAAATTGTGTAGAATGGGGAGGCATGTTTTTAAAAATGTGGCATGTGTAGATGTTTTGGTTAGTGGGCGCTTTAGGGCTTTTTTGTCTTTGTAAAAACGGCTATTGAAAGAATCAAAGATGAGCTCCACAAATTCTGCCGTGTGGACGGCTTCTCCTGGAAGTTTAGAAGAAGGAAAGAGCTGGCTCCTCAAGGAAGTTGGCCTTGGATCAATGTTTCAGGTGAGATTTTTTTGATTTTTGGCATTTTGAAGATGGTGCACTTGCCTTTTTAACCTGAATGTCCTCAGGCGTTCTCTCTTTAATAGTGTTTTGTATTTGTTTACTCTCAAAACAGGAGTTGGTGGAGTGCAGCTGGTTGGTGGATTTGGTGGAGGAGTTGCGACAGATGCCCCAGATGAAGACTCTGGGTATGCTGCAGTAACAGGCCGGCTGTACGTGTGGTCTGCTGGAATCTGACCATGGACTGGAAAATGTAAAAAATATTGCACTAATGGTACTGTTTGAAACTACTGTTTTTGCTAAACAACCTTATCATGGAATATTTTATGTCTGTAAGCTGTCCCAATATACAGTAAACATTTTGAATTCACCTGTCTGGTGTGTCTGTTTGTCTGGTTTTTATCCTCTTGCTGGTTATTTTTTGTGGCGGGTTGGGGACACTAAATAGTGTCGGTACTGCGTTCCAGTTCAGCCTGTTCTTTGAGGGATTGGTAAACTGGCTGCTCTCAAAATGGTCTGCACAGACCTTGCAGTTGGTGCTGAGATAGCTTGGGCTCTGATTTAACAGGTCCTGCCTCCTACTATTTTGCACCCATATTTGACACCTAGCAAAATGAAGGCAATTATTGCAATGAATGTTTAGGCTACTTGTTAAACTGTGTTTATGGTCATTGGATGAATTTTTGCTCATCTTAAACTTAAATCAAAATTGGTTGCACCAACATCAATAGGCTACAATGCACCTGCAGTGACCTCAGCCAACCATGCAGTTGACATAAGTACCTTTAACATTACAGGTAAGTGACAAGTAGAAACGTAGCCTAATAGTATCAGTGTTGGACAAGACTATTGCAAAGGCTAATTTAACACTGGTTTGTTTCTTATCTAATGCTATCTTAATTGTAATCTATACATAGTTATACAGCAGCAACTTAATCATGATCTAAGGATAGTACCTCTCCTTATTGAGTGGGAATCGAAAAAATGATAGATCTGGCTTTTTACATTGCCGATTATGGCAATGTAAAGCCGAGCAAAATGCTCTTGATGTAGCGGCCATTGTTGTTGACTGCCAGCTGTAACTGTAAAACATTTGGCTGTTTGAGGGGACTTGGGATGGAATTGTGTCTGAAGTGTAACGATGAGGTTGGCTCACAGCTTAGGCACGGTGGCCTACGTTAGTAGACAGCGAGATGATAAAGGGCCATCTAGTGGTCGATAAGAATATGGTTGAATTGGGATTACATGATGTGCCCAGGCATTCGAGGTTTTGCATGAAATTATATTTATTTATACAAGTTATGTTTAATCCTATGTGGCCTTATTGGCTTGAATCGAGCCTAGAATGTTGAGGTGGCTTACTAAAATGGCGTCCATTCAGGCTGAGAACGTACTTCACCGCCCTGACGCTACTGATCCATCTTGCTCCGCTCTATTATCTTTGGTTGATACTCACCGCCTTGGTCAGTTTCTTGTCAGTAGCAATCGCCATGGCACCAGCAGGATTGTGCTGCGTAGGGCAAAACATCACAAGGACTATTTTACCTATGCCAGATGTTCTCCACTAATTTATTTTATTCTGGTTCACTGTTTAATTTAACAGTGAATTTATAGTGAATACTTTAATGGTGAATCAGGATAGTGTAGTGGCTAGGGTGTTTGAGTCCCAGCCGAAAGGTACTGGGTTTCAAGCAAAGATTACATTTTAGTAAGCTCAAGTGTTAGCGGAAGCCGGAAGGCTGACAGGAGTGTGCTGCAGGCAGCAGGCAGAGGCTGGCGTTCACCGTCGTGGGAAAATGCCCTGTATCTTTTAAATATTATATTTTTTTGGTACTTTGACGAGTCGTGATAGGGACACGCAGATCAGGTCGTCTGTATTGGACATGGGTGAGATGAAATGCAGGATTTGAAACATTTAGATGGATGTAAAAGACGATGTGACGATGCAGCGAAGGAGCCAACTGGTTAATGGTGGCAAAATTAAAGAATCAGCTGTTTGATATGGAATTGTTTTGTCAAATCGGTGTCAGCTATAAATGGCTGAATTGCTCTGAACTCGGTAGATTTGGTTTACAGAATGTGTGGCTCGTTGTATTTTGAAACCTTTATGTGTAGACAGTAAGACTCTTCTGTCTTTTGCCTTCAAATGTTTGGTGACAATGTAACAATGCTAGCGAGGTTGGTTCAAGGGTGTGTTGTCTGTTTCATTCTATCGTTTACCTGGTTCAAGACACTAGCTGCTCATGCGTTAAGTGAGATAACTGTCGGCACAATGAAACAGAAGGTGGTGGGCAATTAGTCTTTAATGAAGTTGTAGGATAACCACAGAAACAATACAAGCTGCACTGGATTAATTGTGAGGCAAGTGTACAGACAAGTTAGTAGTAGACAATGCAATCAAAGACAACAGGAAGACTGAGCATTGAGTTAAGAAATTATGAGACATTTTTAATATGCAATTGATTCATATATTGATTCATTACAACTGCTTTGACAAGCTCCTCGTGTTCCTGAGAGGACAAGAGACAATATATGAGCAGCTGGACCAGCTAAGAGACAAAGAGCCCAGCAGGAAAGAGACCAGGTTCCAGCAAAAACACGCTAGAACACGGACCGCCAAGGCCAGTAGTGAACCAGCAAACTGCATCGTCTGTGGCGACACCAAGCACAGGACAAAACTGTATTTCTGCAGGAAGTTCAAGACCAACTTAAGACCTTCAGAGAGGAGAGATGCAGTGATGCAGCTTGGTGCTTGCAGTCGGTGCCTAGAGATTCATGGTGAAGATGGATATTGCAAAGCTTCCTTCCTGTGTAAGAACACAGAGTGCAAAGACCAGCACCATTACTACCTCTGCCCCTTTGCTGAAACCAAGAATTGGCCCCAAAGATCAGTTAAACCTGGCGCAGTGGGAGGTGGAAGCAGGAGATACACAGGGGCTCAGGAGGAGTTCCTCCAAGTTATCACTGAACTGGCCCGGCAGTGTCGAGATGCCTTCTGCAACACAGTAACCAAATCTTGCAACTCCGCAGTAAGTGAGCATGGACTACTGAGGGAATATGGCATGCAGGAGTTTCCCGTCATCATGATGCTCCTTAACATCACTGCCAATGCTGGACAAAAGATCAGAACGCTGATTGACCTGGCCTCGGACACAAATTACATCACGCATAAGGCCGCAGATGAGCTGAACCTCCGGAGTGAAGACGTCACCCTGGTGGTCCATGGATTTGGTGGGATGAAAGTCTCGGTGGAGACCAAGCGGTACCTGTTAAAGATCCGTGTGAGCACCCCCAAAGGCACTCTCAAGGCACACCAGCTGGTTTGTTATGGGCTGGACAGCATTGCCGAGATTCACAAACATGTGCCGGCAAGAAAGCTGTAAAAGATTTTCCCTGATGTTCCACTCCATGAGCTGAAGAGACCCACAGAGGTCCAACTTCTTATAAGCCATAAGGAAGGACAGTTGGTGCCTCAAAAAGTTTGCTCTATTGGAGACCTCGTCCTCTGGGATGGCCCACTTGGGAAGACTGTCGGGGGCACTCACCCTGACCTCTTTGAAGAAGCCATTGTGATGGCCCATACCTCCATGACTCACTTCTCTCACTCAATGAGAACTGCCGCGGTAAAGTACAAAGAACTCACGCGTAAAGGTCCAGATTTCTGCAAGACTCCCATCATCCACGCCGACACTGCAGCTGCTAACGCAGACTTTCTAAAATGGTGGAAGTGGGATAGTATAGGAGCTGCTTGTGAGCCCAAATGTGGAGGTTGCCGCTGCGGGAATTGCCAGCCTGGAGGCAAAAAGATGTCACTTGCTGAGGAAAGAGAACTGGAAATAGTGAGAAATGTTTTAAGGTATGTAACTGGAGATGACCACTACGAGAAACCACACTGGCATGCCAAATATCCCTGGGCGGAGGATCCAACATCCTTGCCCAACAACAGGAAGGCCGTTGAAGCAACATTCCTCAGGATGGAGTAGTAGTAGTAGTAGTAGTAGTTTATTTGTCACCTTAAACAATATACATGAAGCATTTTGCAAAGACGAAATTACGTTTCTCCTCTACCACAGGGAGTTAAAAACATATAAAACAGGTAGGGGACAGACACATAACATAACTAGACATATTAAAACATACATTTAAAAAGGATGGTCTAAAAGAGAAAAAGTGTCAGTGCATATTAAAGTGGCTGTGCTTGTTGGGCCCAAGAGTTCATCAGTCCAGCTCATTCACTTAATTTGATGGTGGAGGAGGACGGCTGAAGGAGAAAGGAGCTTAGAGATGATGGAGGCAGAGAGTTCATGAGACGGACAGCTTGTGGGAAAAAGCTGTCCCTCATTCTTGTTGTTTTGCTGCTGATGCTGCGGAACCGTCTCCCAGATGGGAGGGCGGAGAAGAAGCCATGGGAGGGGTGGGAGGGGTCTCCTAAGATGCACTTGGCATTGCGGGTGGCCCGTGCAGTGTAAAGGTCTTGCAGACAGGGAAGAGATGTGCAAATGATCTTTTCTGCTGTCCTGACTACTCTTTGGAGTAGCTTTCGATCAGAGGCATGACAGCTCCTGAACCACAGGTTGACACATATGGTCAAAACGCTCTCTATTGTTCCTCTGTAAAAGGAAGTGAGAATTGGTGTTGAGAGTTTGTTGTGTTCTTTGAAGAAGAAGGCCGCCGACACAGGATCGCTTTTAACTCACTTTATTTGTTTTAGGTTTTGGTCTATTATCTATGAAGCAAAAGGAGAGGAATTGTATAATTCACGCGTGGAGCGACTCTTAGCTGAATATCTAATAGATACGCTGCATATAGAGTTTCTGCCCTCTCCTGCTTGTCTGCGCTCGATAGTACCTTGGCAGGCGTGGCCTCTATGATGTGTAATGTGCTCTGATTGGCTAGTGTTGAGCGCCCGCCTCCAGGTGTACTATGTGCTGCCATCTTGTGGCCAGGTGCGGTTAATACAGCTTATATATTTGGTCCTGTTCCCTTGTGGCTATGTGAGGATATTACAGCCTGTTATATGTGCTGTTAATTATTCGTCACAAGTTGGACCTTCTTCAGCCGCCGAAGGAAGTGCAAGCGCTGCTGGGCTCTTTTGGTGATGGAGTTGATGTTGGTGGACCAGGACAGATTGTTGGAAATGTGGACAGCAAGAAACTTAGTGCCCGTCACCTGTTCCACCATGTCACCGTTGATGCTGAGTGGGGGGTGTTCTGCCCTGGTTTTCCGGTAGTCAACAACCACTTCTTTGGTCTTTGTGACATTAAGAAGTAGGTTGTTGTCCTTGCACCAGCCTGCTAGCCGTTCCACCTCCTCTCTGTATGGTGTGTCGTTGTTGTTGCTGATGAGGCCCACTACGGTGGTATCGTCTGCAAATTTGATAATATGGTTAGCTGAGGGGGAACAGGAGGTACAGTCATGCATCAGGAGGGTAAACAGTAGGGGGCTGAGTACACACCCCTGGGGGGCGCCGGTGTTCAATGTGATGTACTTGGCGCTTGTGTTGCCAATCTGAACTGTCTGGGGCCTCTCCGTCAAGAAGTCCAGGATCCAGTTACAGATGGAGGTGTTGAGACCCTGCAAGCCAAGTTTTCCAATTAGTTCCATCGAGATGATGGTGTTAAATGCAGAGCTAAAGTCAATGAACAGCATCCTCACATGGGTGTTGCGTTGCTCCAGATGTGTAAGAGCCACGTGGAGGGCATATGAAATCGCGTCACCGGTGGACCTGTTTTTGCGATAGGCAAACTGCAACGGATCTAGAGTGGGGGGGAGGTGGCTTCTGATGTGGCCTAGGACTGTACGCTCAAAGCACTTCATGATGACTGAAGTAAGCGCCACTGGGCGGTAGTCATTGAGCTCAGTCACTGCTGTCTTCTTTGGCAAAGGTCTAATGATGGTGGTGTTGAAACATCTGGGGACTACAGCCTGGGCCAAGGAGGTGTTAAAGATGTCTGTGAAGACAGCAGCCAGCTGTTCTGCGCAAGCTTTGAGTACTCGACCCGGTATATTATCAGGGCCCATTGCCTTGCGTGGGTCCACTTTAGACAGCGTCTTCCTCACACTGGTGGGGGTGAGGATCAGCACTTGGTCGTCTGGTGGGGGGTTGGATTTCTTTGCCAGCCAGGTGTTTTGTGCCTCGAATCGGGCATAGAAGTGGTTCAGTGCGTCCGGTAAGGAAGGCTCAGTATTGCATGTGTGCGGGGGTGTTTTATAGTTTGTAATAGACTGTATGCCCTTCCACATACGCCGAGTATCTTTGGAGCAGGTGAAATGGTCTTGTATTTTCTTAGCATGTTCCTGCTTTGCCAGCTTAATGCCACGAGCCAAGTTGTTTCTTGCTGTTCTGAGCTCAGCTACATCTCCTGTTTTGAAGGCAGCCTCTCGAGCTTTCAGCAGTTTATGTAGCTCTGATGTAAACCATGGCTTCTGGTTAGCATGAACAGTAATGGTTTTCATGACTGTGACATCCTCTATACACTTGTTGATGTATGCTGTCACTTTCTGCATACTCGTTGATATCTGTGCATTGGTCATCATCAGTAGCCGCCTCCCTGAAGATGGACCAGTCTGTACATTCAAAGCAGTCTTGCAAGGCTGCATCAGCTGTCTCTGGCCACACTCTGACCTGTTTGGATCCAGGTTTGGCCCTCCTCAGCAAGGGTTTGTAAGCTGGGGTAAGCTGTACAGTGATATGATCAGACAGTCCAAAGTGGGGAAGGGGGGTGGCTTTGTATGTGGACTTAATATTTGTATAGACTAAGTCTAATATGTTGGGACCTCTTGTGGGAAAATCCACCTGCTGGTAGAACTTTGGAAGTACAGATTTCAAATTGGCATGATTGAAGTCACCGGCAAAGATAAACAATCCCTCTGGATAGGTAGTTTGCAGTTTACTGATGGCTTCATACAGTTCGTGTAGGGCTTCCTTGGCTTTGGAATCCGGGGGTATGTACACTGCCATAATGACAATAATGGAGAACTCTCGCAGCAGGTAATAAGGTCTGCATTTTACTGACATGTACTCCACCAGTGGTGAACAGTGCTTACTTAAAAGTTCAGTGTTTGTGCACCATTCGGTGTTGATGTAAATACACAGCCCGCCTCCGCGAGTCTTACCAGTCTTGCTTGCTTCTCTGTCTGCCCGGATGACAGATAGCCCATCCAGCTGGATGGCTGAATCAGAGATGTTGTCGTTGAGCCACGTTTCCGTAAATATTAAAACACAGCAGTCTCTTGCATCGCGTTGCGCAGTGTCGTTAAAAAACAAGAATATGACGGACGGTGGAGAAAAAAGAGAAGAGGCCAAGACAACGAAGGAGGTTTCACCTATGTGTCTGAGTTTATTCAACAATTACCAATTACCACATCTGATCAAATGAGCACAGAGTGTGAGGGGCACATAACCGAATAGTACTATAAGCTCCCTAGAGAACTGAGGCACCCCTGCTTAGAGCCTGCCTCCGGATAAGTGCCATGAAGGAAGTTCGGGTCTTTCTTTATATAATCAGCAGTTTTGCTCCCTGTGTCGACCCCCCCCTTCTTCCCGATCAGGAGGTTTAGTTCCCTTATTGATGTTCTAGATGGAGGTGAGAGGTGAAGTCTCCATCACCGGCCTCTTCTGTTGTCTGGTTTCAGTTCCTGTTTTTCAGGGGGGTCGAGTTCACTGTCATGTGTTTTGTCCGCTTAATGCGTGCAATATGGATCAGCTTATCACAAATCAATGTGTTGTTTTGCCACATGTACCGCTGATGTCACTTGTTTTGTACATTAAAGACGTGGACTTTGTCCATCATGTGAGTGTTGATCCTTTTCTCATCAGTCCCTTTGTTCACTATGTGAGTAAATTTTAATAGTCAATTGGGTCTTTTCCTATAACAATAATACAACAATTCTTTTAGGGGGGCCAATTTTCCAACAACAGCAGCTCTTGTTAGTTGAATGTGGCCGAGTTTATTTTCTAAGGAGCGAACATTCGCTAGTATGATTGATGGGATGGCTGGCCTGACAGGGTTAGTTCTTAGTCTGGCTCGTCTGCCTCCCCGCTTACCCCGCTTCCTGATTCTCTCGCACCGCTTGCGGAATCTCCTCGTCACCGTAGCTCCGGCAGGTGACCCCAGGTTTAGCAAAGCGAGATCGCAAAGTATATCCACCAAGGCTTGGCTGATTACATTGTATGTCCAATTGCCCGTATTCCTAATGTCCATTAAAGTCCAGCGATCATATTCCAGTTTGCCCATACTACCGGCGCAGGTTTGGTTTCAAAACAACACGCAAAACGGACTAAACACGCAAAACGGACTAAACAAAACACAACAAACTGTGGTAGCGAGAGGCCGCTGCACTCTAGTGCGCCGACGGAGAAACAATTGGCAAGGGAACCAGAGTGGAAAGGCACCTACGCCTCCCAAGTTCATGACATGGTCCAACGTAAGGCCGCAGTAAAACTACCCAAGGAAGTGTTGGAAGACTGGACCGGATCAGTGTGGTACATCAGTCATCTCGTTGCCCCAAATCCGCATTCCGTCTCTACTCCAGTGAGACTCGTGAGGAACAGCAGCCAGAAATTCAGAGGCCTGAGCCTGAACAACCTCCTCATTAAAGGCCCGGATGTCCTCAACCCCATCCGTGCTGTGTTGCTGAGGTTCCGAGCGGGAGTCTTTGCTGCCCTGGGTGACATAAGAAAAATGTATAACTCCGTCTGGCTGGAGGACGAAGAAGTCCATCTGCACAGGTTCCTTTGGCGGGAATCTGAAAATGACCAAATTGAAGACTATGCCATAACAAGAGTCAACATTGGAGATAAACCTGCTGGATGCATTGCCCAACTGGCCATGCGTGAAACTGCCAACTTGCCACAGTTCAGTCATCTCAAAGAAGAAAGGCGTGTGCTACATCAAGATGCCTATGTTGATGACATCCTGACCTCGCACGACAACCTGGGCCAGCTGAAACTCATCACATCTAACGTTGAGCAGATTCTAGACACTGGGGGTTTTTACATGAAGCCATGGGTCTACTCCAATCAAAGTGGGAGGAGAGTGCCCAAATGTGAGGAGACAGAGCCCAAGACAATAGTTCTGCCAAATCAGCTCACGGAGGAAGACAACAAAGCCCTCGGCCTCGGGTACACACCCGACGATGACAAGCTCCACGTCATGGTTGCCGTGAACTTCTCAAAAAAGAAGAAAAAGTTACGGCTCGGCCAGAATCTGCTCAAGGAGGAAGTGCGGTCACAAACTCCACATCCACTCACCAGGAGAGAGCTATTAAGCCAAGTTGCAGGATTGTATGATCCACTGGGTCTGGTGGCTCCGGCAAAGCAGAAAGGGATAATCCTGGTCCGAGCTTTCCAAGAAGCCAAGGCAAAGTACTGCTCAGCGAAGGACACCTGGGATGCTGCCTTGTCTGACAAGCTCCGGGAAGATGCCATCAAACTCCTCGAGGAGTATGTTGAGCTGGGCAACCACCGGATCCCATTGGCAAACCTTGTGGCTTCACCTTCTCTGATGGCAGTGAGCACGCTTATGGTGCTGTGTTATATCTGTGCTGCAGTTGCAGCGACGGCGCAGCCGTGAGGCTGGTCGAATCAAAGGCCAAATTGACCCCTCTTGACCAAAGGGGAGATGCTGTGAAAGCTGTGATGTGTGGAGCTGTCTTTGCTGCCCGGCTGAAGGGTTACTTTGAAAAACATTGCAGGGTCCGGGTGGAAAAGTGGTACCATCTTGTCGACAGTCAGACCGTCTTGGGAGCAATACAGCGAGAAAGTTACGGCTGTCAAACTTTCTTTGCCAACCGGGTTGGAGAAATCCAAAACAGCACAAAGGTCCAAGATTGGTGGTGGATCCCGGGAGCATCGAATGTTGCGGACCTCATAACCAGAGGAGCTGGCCCCAAAGACTTGACTGAAGACTCAGAATTAAGTCTACCAGAGAGTGAGTGGCCAAAGAGATCCGCCAAAGACGTTGCGGCTGCAGCAAGAGAGAACATCGAAAAGATCTAAAAGAAGTCATTCGTTGCTGTACTGAACAGAACCGACCTAAAGCAGGACCCAGGCCAGAGCCAGCATTCGGTCCAGAAGACGTCAAGCAGGCCACCCGCAGGATTAGCGGTCCAAATGCTAGTGGATGTAAGGCGTTTCAGTAGCCTGACACGGCTGGTCAAGACGGTGGCATGGGTCTGGAGAGCGGCAAAAAGGTTCCTGCGGGTCAAAACTAGAGACAAGTCAAAGTGGGAGGCAGTGTCTTTATCTGGCATCGTCACAGTCAGCGAGAGACAAGATGCTTTCAGGGACCTTTGTCTGGCAGCGCAAACACCGGCGACTTTCCCAAGCACCACAACAGACAGACTGGTTGTCTACAGGGACGTGACAAGTGGGCTATTGGTGTGTGGCGGTAGGGTCCAGTATTTTAAAAAGGATGGGAAAGCCGTGCCCCTCCTACCCTTTGATGCCTGGATCACAACCCTTCTGGCCCATGAAGCTCACAGTGAAGGACATGATGGAGTGGCAGGGACCTTATTGAGGATGAGACTGAAGGCTTGGGTCATCAGAGGGAGGAGGATTGCTCAAAGAGTTGTTGACAGTTGCATTATTTGCAAGAAAGCAAGAGCCAAGACTTGCCAACAGGTAATGGGTGACCTACCTGAAGAAAGAACTACACCTACCGCACCATTTGAGTTCACTGCCATTGACTTATTTGGGCCCTATCAAGTGAGGGATGATGTCAAGAAAAGAGTGACCATGAAAGTGTGGGGAGTGGTGTTTTGCTGCATGTCAAGCAGGGCCATCCATGCAGAGCTAGCAAATACACTATCAACAGAGAGCTTCTTACTCGCTTACCAGAGGTTTACCACACTCCGAGGCCATCCATTAAAGGTCTGGTCCAATCCTGGTACCAACTTCATTGGTGCAAGACCCGTTCTGACAGAGCTGTACGCTTTCCTGGGGGAGCAAAACAAAGAGACCCTGGAAGAGTTTGCTGCTAAACATGGGACTGAGTGGACCTGGAAGATCAATCCAGCCGATTCCCCGCACCGAAACGGGGCCGCAGAAGCCGCGGTGCGAATCATAAAGAAGGCGCTCCAAAGCCTCAGAAAGGGAACAGACCTCAGTTTCAGTGAGTTTTTGACAGTACTCCAACTGGCAGCTAACCTCGCCAACGAACGCCCCATAGATGCAAGAACCCAAAGCCTAGAAGACTGGCTCAAATACATCACACCAAACTCACTCCTGCTTGGTCGAGCTTCGCAAAGTGGTGATATCAAGACGTTCGACTTTGCCACTTATCCATACAAAAGACTGCGGGAGGTCGACCATTTCTGGAAGTCCTGGAGTCAGTTCACTGGCCCAAATGTGTTTGTGCGAAGTAAATGGCACACCTCAGAAAGGAACGTTGCCGTTGGGCATGTAGTCTGGTTGTGTGACCAAAACGCGTTGAGAGGGCAGTTCAAGCTTGGAAGAGTCACTAGCGTGAATCCTGATTCGAAAGGCATTGTGAGAGATGTCAATGTTCAAGTCTCTCTAAGCCATTGTGTGCCGGTCAATAGTTCCAGACCAACTGCCAAAGGCTCAGCATCTGGTGACAGGAGAGGTACTGTGCTACACAGAGATGTCAGACGCCTTGTCGTCCTTCTTCCAGCAGAAGACCAGGAGAAGCAAGACCACTGACGCAGGCAATCTTTGGCTCGCCTGGGGTAACCTGGAGGTTGTGCGATCTTCCCTAGGACCTATGGAAAGATCGAGTGGGAGGTGTTGCGGCGAGTCAGAGGGGACTTTAAGCGCCTCGAACTTGTTCCCCCTCCGTGTCCTCTTTCAGCTTTGTTTGGATCAATGTAGCCTTTCCGGACACCAAGTTTGGAGAAGCCGAACTGTCTCTTGCTCTGCAGGTAGCAGAGTCCGGATGTGGGCGTGTCTCCTCTGTCAAGCCCGATGCAAGCGTTGAGGCATACGAGTTCATGCTACAGCATCTGGAGTCACTGGTCAAAGCAGCAAAAGAAGCTCACTCGTGATGGAGCCACTGGGCACCACCTGCTGAACAAGAGGACATTGGCTGCCGATTGAGGGAGCTGGAGCTCGGCCTCCCAAAGCTGGTGTCCGGAAAGGCTACATTGATCCAAACAAGGCTGAAAGAGGACGCGGACAAGAAGTGAGAAAATTCCAACTGCTGGACAGCCTGGATGACAAAGTGATTAGAGACCTCCGCCTTTCTACCTACAGCACGGCCATCGAGGTATTCCGGGTCCTAGAGAACCGTTTTGGGAACCAAACTGCCATTGCCCTTGAAGTTGTGGAAGAACTGCAAGCAATGCCACCTGTTAGAGGTTACCAGCCCCGGAAGATCGTGGAACTCATTCAGGCTGTCGAGAAGGCACTGTACGATCTGAACGAGCTTGGAAATGTGGAGGCCGTGAAGAATCCACTGGTCACAAAGTCGATCGAGAGCAAGCTCCCAGAGTCTTTGAAGAAGGAGTGGCTGGTATATGCTGCTGAGGACAGGAGAGCTGGCCAACACCAGAACTGTGACAACACTTGACAACTATGTTGATTATCCTTATAATTTTAATAGACAACAAGTTGGATGATGCAAACATCTTAGACAAGATGGGTCTTATGTGTGTGTAACTTTTTGAAGTTTTCTTGATTGCCTTTTGATTGTGTGTCGGCGAAGGTCTCTGTTTTTAAATTTGAGTGCATACTGCACTCGCACGCTGACAAAAGGTTGAAACTATTTTCGCCTTAGCAGTCTCACAGAGGGAAAGCTCTTTATAAGATGCCTGCTGGTGAATTGCCCTGTTGATCCTGTAGCAGATGTTATCTCTTGTCATGTTTTCATCACTGAATTCCTCCCTGAACACTGTTTCACACACATTGCAAAAGTGCAAGAATGCATCAGATGGTAGTAAAAGTGAGCCAAAGTCAGACTGAGTTGTGTTGTAGGCCTTGTGGTGAATGAATAATTGTGATTGATCGCAGATATGTTTCATGTGATAGTAAGACACCTTTACAGTTTTCACAGTCATGTACACTTAGGCAACGGCGGCACAAATAACCGGCAATGTAAGCCAATGTATTTTGCTCTGGGATGTCAATGTAAACCGTTGTGTAGCTTTTTGTTACTGGCAAGACAGACTGTGGAGGCCTAATTGTTGGGGGTTTTCCAATTGACTGTTTGGTGTGTTTGTGGTGATGAATTTGTCTGTATCTGGAGCACAATTCGTACCAATGACGGGCTTAATAATGTCTGCCACCATAACCATCCTTAGAGCACATCTGAACTCCTTTGCGTTAGGGTTGTCCCTACAGCCACCTTTCTGTCTCACAGTGGCAAAAAGGTTTTCCACTATGTCTTGATTTAGATGTGACGTGAAGAGGTAAGAGAGGTTGTGCTCAGATTGCATGTGGTCCCACAGCTGGGTCAGACAGGCTATGGCCAGTAGCCAACCTTTATTGAACATCACATTTTTAGATCCAATTACTTCTAAATTTTGTAGAATGGGGAGGCATGTTTTTAAAAATGTGGCATGTGTAGATGTTTTGGTTAGTGGGCGCTTTAGGGCTTTTTTGTCTTTGTAAAAACGGCTATTGAAAGAATCAAAGAGGCTGTCGATTAGCTCCACAAATTCTGCCGTGTGGACGGCTTCTCCTGGAAGTTTACCCAAAGCAGCCGGAAGTGTCCTTTTGTGAGTTTTGGGGATTTTCGAATTGGCAATTGAGAGTCGAATTCAAAGAATTTTTGAAGGTATGACTATTTGATTGTTTTGCTTGAATGTTCAGTGGAAATTTTGAAGTTATACTTTCCCAGATTGGATTAGTATTTTTTAGCAGATGTGGTGGATCATGCAAGGCAAATACCTTCACTCCAGAATGCATGAAGAAGGGTGTTATAGGGGAAATGCCCAGTTGTTTGTACAAGGCCACATTGTTGGTACCTTGGTCCAGAGATGTTCACAAGTCATTTGTTGCAAGTCCAAGTCAAGTCTCAAGTCTTTGAGCTCGAGTCCAAGTCAAGTCTCAAGTCTTTGAGGGTAAATTCAAGTCAAGTCTCAAGTCTTTTGCCACAAGTCCAAGTCAAGTCTCAAGTCTTCGATACTGCCGATTTTTGCGATTTTTTGTTTGCTTTTTTAAACACCAAACCAAAAAAATGCACATCACATGTGAGTCAGTTTTTAAGATTTATTTAGCAGCAATATCTAACTATTTTAACTGCTACTACACTCTCTTTTCAAGACTGAAGCTGGCAAGCCTCAACTGCATACAGTATAAAAGAGGTAAAATAAAATAAATAAAAATATTTTTTTCCCGCAAACTAAAACATTTCGCCCTCTGCTGGAGAAAAGCAGTTACTTTTTTCCACCTAGGCTTAGAGGAACTAAAATCGATTTTTGAACAAAAAAATCGATTTAAAACGATTTTTTCTCCCACCCCTACTATTTGGTGTACATTTTCAGCAAACCACTGGCGCCGGATTCTGCCGTACCCACGGCAACAGGGAGCATTTTTTTTACAACGAACAGACGGCGAAGCGGAGACGTCACTAATAGAGCGTAACAGTGACCGCCCCCTTTTTAACAGCTCCGGTGCCGGAAGTAAATTTCCCATGCATTTATCTCTTGATTCGGGATGAGTAGTTCCTCACTCGGTCAACAACATAATGTACACAGTCTTGTACCTTTGGCTTTTCTTCCGTTTTCCAAATTCTTTTTATGCCCGAATCAAACATAATATGGTCACGACTACCATAACGAACGATTGGCTTATTGGTTAAAGGCTTAATACTCTTTTTATAAGGATTATACGAAAAGTGGACGAGATAAATGCATGGGAAATTTACTTCCGGCACCGGAGCTGTTAAAAAGGGGGCGGTCACTGTTACGCTCTATAGGAGAAGGAGATATAATAACACAATAGGACCGTATCTTCTCACCGGGGTAGGATTATATGAACGCGAAACTAATAACAAAAGGAACAACTGCGGGAGGATTTGGTGTTGCCATCATCAATGCATTTTTTGATGTGTGAGTGTGTCATAGCGCATGCGTAACGTTGCGCATTTTGGCTGCAGGGCAGGAGACATGAAGCTCGTCATACGTTTCCCCAAAGTATATGCGCCAATAAAAGAAAATAGAAACATATGAATGAATTTGGATTTAAAAAGCAACAATAGCTTGCCAACAAGTTGTTGACGAGTCTCGAAGCTCGAGTCCGAGTCAAGTCTGAAGTCTTTTGGGTCGAGTCCAAGTCAAGTCTGAAGTCACTGTTTTTGCGACTTAAGTGCGACTCGAGTCCGAGTCTCAGACTCGAGTCCCCATGTCTGCCTTGGTCACAGACCACTGCTGTTGTGTTTAGGCATATAGCCCTGATCTTATTGAGGCATTCACTCAGCAATGCAAGCAAAATGTGTGCTGGGGTGGCATCCTTTGAGAGGAAATAGCCAACCGGCTGTTTCCACCTCGCAGTCAATCCCCTGGCCATGAAGACTAAGGCATGATTTGCTATTCTTGCGGTCTTGCCTTTTGAACCAAAGTCTTCGACACCCTCTATTTAGTCGGTGCTGATGTTATATGTCAAGCTTGATCTAAGGCTCATTTCATCGAATGTTACTATGCATAGTCGTTCCCTAGGTGTCATTTTGGCTACTCGACTGGCCAGCATGTCGAAGACCGTGGCAGAGAACCCTGGTCTGATTTCAATGCCGCTGAGCCACCTACGCAGAGAAGGCACAGATGGCAATGCAAAAACACTCTGGCAACACTTGTATGCACGTGGGCCTTGGTGGTGCCATAACTTTGTCCGAGTAGGTCCACCTCCTCCCTTTTAGCCTACAGTGATGGGTGGAATTGCACAACTGTGCTGCAAAGAAGGAAAGAGCTGGCTCCTCAAGGAAGTTGGCAGTGCCTTGGATCAATGTTTCAGATTTTTTTGTTTTTTGGCATTTTGAAGATGGTGCACTTGCCTTTTTAACCTGAATGTCCTCAGGTCCTCAAACAGGAGTGGTGGAGTTGGTGTGGTGCAGCTGGTTGGTGGATTTGGTGGAGGAGTTGCGACAGATGCCCCAGATGAAGACTCCGGGTATGCTGCAGTAACAGGCCGGCTCTATGTGTGGTCTGCTGGAATCTGACCATGGACTGGAAAATGTAAAAAATATTGCACTAATGATAATGGTACTGTTTGAAACTACTGTTTTTGCTAAACAACCTTATCTTGGAATATTTTATGCCTGTAAGCTGTCCCAATATACAGTAAACATTTTGAATTCACCTGTATGTAGGGTGGCCATTCGTCCGGCTTTAGGCTGGACTGTCCGGTTTTTCAATGCCCTGTCCGGCGTCCGGACGCGTATTTGTCCTCCTTTTTGAGACCTAAAAATTTTCGGATTTTCGAAATCGTCCGGGATTTTGTTTTCAAACATGCAACATCGGAATTTCCATTGCGTTAGTCCCTCCCCCTACTCAGTTCTGTTGGCTTTGCTTTGAGTGGCAGTGAGTAGGGGGAGTTACCTGCATACGGTCTGACTGTAGAGCTGCCGTCATTGGTCGATAGCCTTTTCTGTGAGCTTAATTGGTCAGTCTGCACCTCAGTAGTGCGAGCAGCTTCCTGGTTTATCCAAGAGAGTGCATGTACCGGCGGCGTCTCTGCAGCTATGCCGAAACGTAAATGCAAGTTCACGGATGAACTAAAAAAGAAATGCTTTCGTCTTGGTCGCGATCCACATGAGGCTTTTTATTATTATAGCCACTTTTTATTATTTTTTTAGGTTATTGTTTTATAGGGACAAACATTAAAAACGTTTAATTTAGGCCTGTATTTTCTGTGCGTTTGCACTTTGAGGCAGTGTTTTTTCTATTTTGTTAGTGTTGTTAAGGGGCAATAAAGCAAATTTTCATATCTAGTCCCCATGACTGTGGACACATTTGTATGTGAACATCCACCCCCCCCCCCCCCCCCCCCCCCACCGCTGAGGTGTCCTCCTTTTCACAAACTCATAAATGGTCACCCTACCTGTCTGTGGGGTGTCTGTTTTTTGTCTGGTTGCTGGTTATTTTTTGTGGTGGGTTGGGGACACTAAATAGTGTCGGTACTGCGTTCCAGTTCAACCTGTTTTTTGAGGGATTGGTAAACTGGCAGCTCTCAAAATGCTCCGCACAGAGCTTGCAGTTGGTGCTGAGATAGCTTGGGCTCTGATTTAACAGGTCCTGCCTCCTACTATTTTGCACCCATATTTGACACCTAGCAAAATGAAGGCAATTATTGCAATGAATGTTTAGGCTACTTGTTAAACTGTGTTTATGGTCATTGGATGAATATTTGCTCATCTTAAACTACCTTTAACATTACAGGTAAGTGACAAGTAGAAACGTAGCCTAATAGTATCAGTGTTAGACAAGACTATTGCAAAGGCTAATTTAACACTGGTTTGTTTCTTAGCTAATGCTAGCTTAATTGTAATCTATACATAGTTATACAGCCAAAATGCTCATGTAGCAGCTAGCAACTTAATCATGATCTAAGAATAGTACCTCTCATTGAGTGGGAATTGAAAAAATGATAGATCTGGCTTTTTACATTGCCGATTATGGCAATTTATAGCCGAGCAAAATGCTCTTGATGTAGCGGCCATTGTTGTTATTGACAACCTGTTGACAGCCAGCTGTAACTGTAAAACATCTGGCTGTTTGAGGGGACTCATGGGATGGAATTGTGTCTGAAGTGTAACGATGAGGTTGGCTCACAGCTTAAGCACAATGGTGGCCTATGTTAATAGATAGCGAGATGATAAAGGGCCATCTAGTGGTCGATAAGAATATGGTTGAATTGGGATTACATGATGTGCCCAGGCATTCGAGGTTTTGCATGAAATTATATTTATTTATACAAGTTATGTTTAATCCTATGTGGCCTTATTGGCTTGAATCGAGCCTAGAATTTTGAGCTGGCTTATCAAAATGGCGTCCATTCAGGCTCAGAACGTACTTCACCTCCATGACGCAACTGATCTATCTTGCTCCGCTCTATAATCTTTGGTTTCAAGTCGTTATACCATGGCCCAGGTGAATACTTGATTCTGATTGGCTGGAGAGGTGTGCATTATTTTTCAATAACATCCACAGCCATGACGCAAGCAGCCTCATCACTGGTCTAAAAATGAATGCACTAAACGAAACGTTAGTAACTGTCAACTTGAACCGGACTCGGAGGGACTACGTTTAGAAAGCTTCCCCGTTGCCATGTCGTTGCTAAGATCATCTCTATTTACTGGAGTAATAAGGTAACGTTGCCATGTCGTTACAAAGATGATCTCTATTTACTGGAGTAATAAGGTAACGTTGCCATGTCGTTACTACAGCTGCGTTCCATTTGTCTCGTAAACTCGTCGCCCGAGTTGGAAAGTGGTAAATCTCGCAGCTATCTCGCGACATTTACCGAGACACGCCCCCTTTTGGTCGTAATATACATACCGGTAGACATATATACATAGACGCCTCATAGACTGACGCTGCCTGTTGGAGCTGACGTAGCAGCGCGGCCGCCATCTTGGATGGGTCCCCAGTGAGCCCCCAGTGCATTTATTTCTACTGAGGAAGGCGTATCCCCAAATACAATAATAAGCATAACTCCCCGAATTTTTACCGGATTTTCACACGGTTTGGTTTGTTACAAATGGCAGAGATTTATTTATGATACAGGACGAATTAATTTTTTTTTTTTTTTTTTTTAAATAATAAGAATTATTGTTCAATCTTACTTGTTAAAGGTAATCCCACACGATCTGGTGTCAATACTGCGCCGTAAGCTGCACAACATACTGGCATAGCTTGCTCTCCCGTTGACTCCTATGCTAGACTAGAGTGAGACTAGAGTCCCAACCAATATGGCGGCGACGCTGGGTTACGTTCCATCACGTCATGAGGCGTCTATGTATATTATGTCTATGGTAATATACGCCGTCCAACTCGGGGTCCTTCAGGGTACACCGAGTTGAACAAAGCGGAACATACGACTTGGAAAACGAAGATGGCTGCGCCCATAGTTCATTAAGTTGAGATCAGTGGCGGCTGCTGGTTTTTCAAAGAGGGGAAGCTCATTTTTGGCCTACATCAAAAAAGTTGTCAATTTATTATTATTATATTATTTATATTATTATTATTTCGCCAAGCAAATATCAAGAAATGGGCTGCAGTTTGTCGTAAGACCTCACTTGCAAAATCCGCGATGGGACTGAGCTCCTGGTTGGTCAAGCGACAATGTATTTGTCAAAATAGCTGTCAATCAAAAAGTGATTCAGCCTTTCGACTGATCCTCCAATCATCATGCGGAAGCCCAGCGTCCAGGCTAGCCTAGGCCAGCCCACTGCTCCATCCACCCCCAGAGACGCTGAGCGTCCCGGGGCGGGACAAATGTTGGCATTTATCCAATGACCGTCGAGTTTTGAGGCAATGAAAAAAACTGTTCCATGCAGTCTCATTCAAGTGAATGGACGCTCGGCTTCTACGGTCAAATACATTGACATTACGGGAAGTTATGAGAAGTTAACAAAATCGAGTCAGTCGACTTGGATAAGATTCTGATCGAACTCGTCTTCGACATGAACGTATTCTAATGCATTTGTAGTCAATTAAATGTTAACACAACAGTACATATTTAACAATTTAATTTCTGACATTTTAGGGGAAGCTGAGCTTCCCTTGCAGTCTTAGAGAAATCGCCACTGGTTGAGATGTATTTTCTTTGTATTTGTACTACGTTGGTCGTTTTAATGTTGATTTTAAATGCTCTTACACACTTGTTTACATTGCTGCTTTAGTCCGGTCACCAATTTATGCATTGCACTGTTTTGCTGTGCGTGCAATACATTGTAAAGCTTTGTTTTCGAACTGGTTTGCTAAATAGGCTAATGTGGCTAAAAACATATCACATTGCATATCACGCAGCTGCTACACTGGTGGCGTCCATGTTCTCTCCGACTCGTAATGTCCAAAGACAAATGGAACGCTATAAGTAGTACGACCCAGGAAGTGACGTCACGTTCTCGCGTCAGTACAACTCGGGCGACGAGTTATCCTGGAACGCAGCATAAGATCGTCTCTATTTACTGGGGTAATAAGGTAATGTCCGCATTCCGTATGAATTTCATGTTAACTGACATTAGGCATTAGTCAGATCCATATATTTCTTCAGTCATTTGCTGTTTGTTTACAGGCGCACACAAAGTAGTACCAGCTAAAAGTTGTACTTTTGAGACAGAATTACCCCAAAATATGAATATGAACACCCATATATTTTTATTGAGCCATGGTATAAGTGGGATAATCCACTTTTAAGTGTGCATGTATCGAAAAATATCACACGACGCGGGGGCTAAGTTTGCCTCTGCGAAGTGCAGTCGTGGATCCTTACATAAAACACTGTGTAGATTGTACATAAATCCAGCAATGCCAATTCTTTTTTACATGCACACCTCGGAGTGGATTATCCTGCTTATACCATGGCCACTTACGAATCAATAAACATATAAGGGTGCTGATTCACATAACAGGACAAAAACACAACTCACAAGTAGTCTTATCTAAAGCAATAAAAATGCCACAGTACAAGTTAATCAGAGCTAAAATACAAATGTGTTTCCCACACCCTGTTGAAATCAATAAAGTACATGTCAACATACATTGTGTGTGTGGGTGTGTGTGGGTGCGTGTGTGTGCAAAAGCTCTTACTCCAAGTGTTGTGGGTTTCGATCGCTGGAACTTCCTGAGGCCGACAAAGGCTGTTTGTTCCTTCTGGGAAGAAGCAGAATGTTCTCCTGCTCCCACTCCGCTCTTCATCCTCAACTCAAGGCTTTCACTGTCCACTATCTTCACAGACATCATCACATCTAAAGTATGCCCAGCTCTGAAATTCACACTTGTCTTATTTCAGTAAGAAATGGCCACAAATGTTGAAAGATAGAAAAAGCAAACAAATATTTTGGAATAGTCTGCAACCTAGGCCTATTGCATCATAGCAGCCTACAGTATGTATAACAAACGGTCAAAAAAAAAATCAAAGAAAAGGCTGGTTGTGATCTTACATGTGAATGTGATCATCTACTCACTTTTATCTACCCCCATATTAAATTTATTTTCTGTGCAATTATAGACTACGCTACTATTTGTTTGTGGTTAAAACATAATATAGGCCTACGAATAATTGTTGGTCAATTATGCCTTGCCCAATTGGCAATGCAAGGCAATGTAACATTGCTGAAAACATGCTTTCCTCAATAGGCCTAATCATAAAAAAATAAATACAATCCAACCTAAACAAGAGATATCATTCAATATTGATATTGAATGATCTCTTGTTACCCACAGAACTTTTATAAGATATGATCTTGATGTCAAACATGAATGTTTAATATTGGCCTACACATGCCTCTCCCATTTTCACGTAATCCGCGATTGCTTGGGGAAATTGGAAATTATTACGTGATTGCGTCACATTGGTGTTCAGCAAGTTTATGTCATTTTAGTCTGGCTTACCGGATGTAGGTTTTTGGCATAACCCTGCCCATGCCTGCGATTGTAGGAGTCGCCCAATGGCTTGGGCAGGCTTATACCTTATACTCCAGTCCTCCCCCTTCAGCCATCTGCCACCGTTGCTGCATCCTGGGCTTAACGCTGCCCAAGACGATTGTGATTGGTTAAGGAAATACAAACAAGATGTGTTTTTTCCCCTATGCCAGAATGATGGTGAGAAGAGCCAGACCTTTCTCTAGTGCTGTAAAACTAAATTTGGAGATATGGCTATGCGAGACTAAGGTCATATCAACTGTAGGGCTCAAACTTTCAAAGACACAGTGACAATCGGCCTACTGCGTTGGCAAGCGATCATTTTAAACATAAATGTGACTTTATATAATTTGTTTTCTTCATATATCCCATATCTGCTACACGATGATGCTCGAATACTTTTGCAATTGATGTCCTTAACCGCTACGCGAGCATGGGTTGTGTAATATATTCTGAACCAATGAAGGGCCTAACAGACATATGCCCAACAACTTTTTCTTTACTCAGCTGGATTGAAAACTGTAAGGTTTAAGACTTGGCCATTCAAGGTATAGAATGATTATTGGAAATGATATGTGAAATGTAAGCAGATTTGCACTAGTAGGATTTCACTTGTTGCCTTTGTTCCTTACACTGACACAGGATGTGACCAGCAAGTGTCTATACAGGCAAAGGTGCAATGCGTGTTCCTACTCCTTTCATTGCCCTTTGTTTGTTGCACTGTGCTTTCGATAACTAAAACTCTTGAATGTTAACTTACAGAAACCTCTCCACATGGTGATGGTGATCTTGGTGGCTTTCATGGTTAATCTACAAGACACCTATAACCTACCTGCATATTCAACATTGGACATTGGACATCAGGGAGATCAAATGATTAGATAGTCCAAATCAGTGTTCTGTTGAGGTATTTAATGTGATATCTGGTGCACATTTTACAGTTGTGGAGTGTGTGGTTGACAGCTAGCTTAAGCAGACTAGCCCGAGTCAGACTGATTAGACTCTGGGGACACACCTGTCTCAGAGGAGCCCCACATTGGTTTCCAGTGTGGCAGTAGACCCTGCCACATGCCACCAAAATGGCTTTGCTGGCCTCCTCTGACACAAGACAGGTAGATGTTGGTATAAAGCCAGTTTATTGGAGATGGCAAGACGATACAGCCAGGTGGTAAATGCTGTCGTGGCAGAGCTCTCTCTCCGAGTGTGTGTGTTGATAGCTGGTTTATCCCAGTTGTCCTGATTGCTCATGGCACCACAGGTGTGCAGCCCCACCCAGCCCAGAGTCTAATCAGTGTGACTCAGGCCAGGTGAGGCTATAAACCAGCTATCAACCACACACTCCACAACAGTCTTAATGGTAGGGTAGGGTAATAGGTGCTCTGCATCGTGTATTTTTGTAGCCTACTTGTAAGTACAAGAACTTTTGAGTACAGGCGGATAACATCAGACATTGTCTTACTGTACTTCAGTATCAACCAGAGACTATATAAAATAGGTAGGCTATCCACAGGTAAACATCATATTTAGATGATAAAAGTGCACATAAGTCAATGTTTTAAAGTGTCATAGAAAGCGCATTTATGTCTTATCAGCAGAAAATAATTAAACAAACCAAGACACATTACATTTTTATTAGGCTATAAAAAAATAAGTGGTAACATTTGTCATGAAAATGGTAAATACAATGGACAAGAGATTTTAAATTATTGTTGCCAACTAAATATTACAATTGTATGAATATTAAAAATGTTAATATAGCATGAATGAAATTCAAACATTTGTATTTGGGACATACAGAACAGAACCCTGCAACAAAACATATGGGACTACATTAATTTGAATGTGTATATAAAAATAGATAAAAGTTAAATAGTTGTAGAGACAGTGCATATATTTGTAAAAGACAGAATATGACACACTAGCATGTCAATTAAGTTAGAAATGTATGTTACCTGTGTGTCAGTAGCATTCCCAACACTATTGAAATGCAAACTAATTAGTGTTTCTTGTTAGAAATCTTCAGCTGTAAGTGGTTCATGGGCATCTGTTGTTTGTCCCTAGAAGTTAAAAAATAAATTCCAAATATTTACATTTTGTTCCAGAAATTCAAGAAAGCAGTACATCCCTTCATTATGTTGTTCTTAATCTAAAATCTATAGTTTTACATGACATTAAATGTGCTGTAGGTAAGCTCTAAGAGCTATAATTTGAGTGTGATGTGTTAGAAATGCCATAACCATCTATAGCTATAAGTGAGTGAAATGCTCTGTGAGAATATCATTTTGGGTTGACTGCGCCTGCCTCTGTATGAGCAAATTTAGATTTTAAAACTGCTCCTGGCTTATTTCTGAACATTCAGGGCATATCTTTTTTTCTGATGGGTTGGGGGGGAATCCACCTTGCCTGTCATGTCAATCAATAGCTAAGGTGCATGAATGCAATCCTTGCTCTCTTCTGCTTGTTTCTTCTCGATCTCTCTCTTTACAACACTCAAATCTTACAGCAGCTTTAAAGTGTAAGTGAACCCCTGTTTCAGCTCACATTCAAGCACTATGGGATTTTAAAACAATGCGTTTTGAGCTGAGTTCTGGGAACAAGCGGGATGTCAGAAAAGGCACTTGACATCAAGAAAGCGACTTGAGTTTGGAGCAGAGAATGTTTATAAAAACTGGTTGGCGGAGACTGGCAACAGGACTTTGCACCGTTTTCTCTAAATTACGGTCTTATTTTAGTAACGGTAACAAAATGGCAAAGATTACTATGTTGAAGATCATATCACCACGTTTAAAACAAAACAAAATGTTTTGGGTTCACTGCCCCTTTAATAGTATTACACCAAGTACAAACACAGAGAACTTGGCATATATTAGTTCTTCTTAGGCCAAACTTTGTTTCATTTCTTCATTTACCTTTGGTTGCTTATATAAAACCACAATGCCACTTAAACATTACAAACTGAGATAATAGCATAGTAGTACATCTATTAATTAACATTGATCATAACTTTATGAAAATGCCTATATACAAATTGTATTTATAATCATTTAAAATATAATCATATACTGCCAACTGTAATAGTGGCCAACAGAGGCATGGCTGAGGGCACAGAATTAGAGACAGAATGACTTGCAACGTCAAAAAAACACCACAAACGGACAGCCTGCAGTCAAGCCCCCTCTTCTAACTTTTTATCATTGACCAATGAAATGTGATTCTGATTCTGACATCAGAGGGGGGATTTGCTTACTTTTCATGACGAGGAACACAGGGCTCTCAGAGCAAAGAATACCACCAGTATGGAGACAATGAACTCTAACATGCAGAGAGCCACCATGGCCATTTCACTGAGACCCTAATAACAGACAGCACAGCTTTAGTCAAACGATATGTACATACACGTTGTATGTACATATCCTTGATACAAGATGCATTTAAATAATCAGAATACTACATGTTCACAAATCTTACCAAATAGAAGCAAACATTGTTGGTATGACAAGAAGGAAAAGTGAATGCTACATAGAAATGTAAAATGCCGCCCGCGATTGCACCTAAATTAGCAAGCAAATTTGTCCCCAATGTGCCACGGACCTAAAACACAAGCAATACAGGTTACTAAAATATGACTGAAGAACACTAGCAGCCTAGAATGCAACAGTAGTGTCATGAATAGATGACTGACTCACCATGGGCCTGGTCAGTTTTCTATTGGTGGCAATTGCCATGGAGCCAGCAGTAATGTACTGAAAAGGGGGGGTGGGGTCAAAGGTTATATTAAAAACAAGATGATCTCTTAGATTCTCGTGACATTAATGTAATGAGTTTTAATTTATTCATTTTTTATATTATGTATATTAGTTTTTATTTATTTGTTTGATCTGTTGATTTTAAGCAGCTTATCTCAGTCCAAACTCAAAATAAGATGAATGGACATCTGAATACGACATCATTCTGATTGTTTCTAAAACTGCTTTTTGAAAGAAATCATTGTTTGAGTTCAGACATCTTGTTTTACTTACAAAGATGAATCCCCAGTAAAGGGTTGATATTATTTGAAGGTCTACATCGATAAAGAACATCACCACGACTTTCGCCAACATGATGACCCCTATTGTTATTTGAATTGCCTGTCGGAAAACAACATTATTACACATCCATACTGTTTCAGTCTGTGTATGCGTGTCTGTGTGTGAGAGAAAGCCCTTACTCCCAGCAGTGTGGGATGGCCCCTCTGAAAGGTTGTGAGGCTGACAAGGGCTGTTTGTTCTTCTTCTCCCTCTTCAATCTCCATTTTCACTCCAAAGCTTTCAAATTTCTCCAGTGACATTTCGAAAGTCCCAGCTCTTGGGCAAACTATTGAATCAGTCTTATTTCAGTGAGATAATGCCTATGATATTGACCTAGATACAAATGTGCAAATAAAAGTTTTTAATATTTCAAGAGGCTGCAACATCCATAAAATGTTTAATGGTCTAGACCTACATTTTAATGGGAATAAACTAAGTGTTAAGACATCCAAACTGCACTATGTATCCATCTCAAACGTATTTGTCTGCACAATAGTCATAAAGTTCATAAATCAGAATTACCATAAGCACATTCTTGACAAGACAATTCAACACTGTCAGCATTGTTTAGCGTTCCAACAATTGTGAAAAAAATAAATACAAACCTTTTACTTCAAAGTAGAGCTCTTCAATACCTTTGAGAATAATGGCGTTGTTATCAACCATGGATGCATAAATAAATAGACCATGTTACGTCTTATTGTTTGGCCCATTATATTGCCAACGTCACGTTGGGGAGTGGGAGAACAGCACAGCGGGCCTATCATATCAGCGTTTACAGAGGAGGCGTGTTTATTCTCAAGTTCTGCTCAAAGCCACACAGCGGCTACTTGGTCAGTGCACGTTATTTGTTAGTCATACATTTTCTTGTAATATTTTCTCTTACATTCATCTTCCTGGTAGTACCTTTGTACTGTATGTACCATTCACACCAAGGCAAATCCCTTGCAAATGAAAACTTGGCAATACATCTCATTCTGATAGGGCTTATAGGCAGAGGACTTGAGGGACGCCATGTGTGGCGTGAAGGGGGGCGTGGTTCAGCAGCGGCTGCCCGCAAGGGGGGCGGGGCGACTCAAGCGCGGGAATCGGCGCAGCTGTGAGGGGCTTAGAGTAATGCTGTACATGTGCTCATGTCGTGTTGCCAGACAGCCCAAGACTATTGCTGTGACCTGCCTCATTTATTCCCCTAGTCCGAACCCGGAGTAGCAGCAGCAGCATTTGCTACACCATGTTTCACTTTACATGACACATAGCCTAATTTGGAGTGTATGTGTGTCTGGTTGATGGCTGGTTTACAGCCTCACCTGGCCTGAGTCAGACTGTTTAGACTCTGGGTCTGGGTGGGGCTGCACACCTGTGGTGCAGAGCAATCATGGCAGCCAGGACAGCCAATCAACACACTCAGGGGACAGCCTCTGTCATGGCAGCATGTACCATCTGCTCGGCAAATACCATCTCCAATTAATGCATCTTCAAAGCAACATATACCTGTGTCCTGTGTCGGAGGGCCCCAGCAAAAGCCACTAAGGTGGCGTGTAGCAGGGGTAAACTGCTACAACTTCATTCAGTGTACACTTTCAAATTATTTTAACAAAAATATTTAAGCTAGCACACGGACGCACACAAAATATATTGGTTCTGTTTAATTTCTTGTTTTCCTTTGGTTGCTTATATAAAAGCACAACAAGCAATGCAACTTAAAACTGAGATAATAGCTTAGTGCGTGAAAAGTACTTATACATACTATTAGTATAAATTCTAGTATAATATATATATATATATATATATATATATATATATATATATATATATATATATATATATATATATATATATATATAATATACATAACTAAGACCACCATCACATCTGATCTGTATCCATTAACATTGATCATAACTATGAAAATGCCTATGTACTCATTGGATTTATAATCAATACAAATCTAATCATATACTGCAAACTGTAATAGTGTAGATCAGAGGCATGGCTGCAGAGACATAATAGAGACAGAACGACTGCAACCTCAAGAACATGTTCTATTTCAATCTCTATTTAAAAAAATGAAAAACACATCACAACACATTGGGCCCACATAAACATGGCTTATGATACTGTATTTGGCCTCATCTGTTCAATCGTCAATTCAAACTCTTCTCTTTCTCTGAAAAAAAGAAAAAGGTGGTTAAAGTGATTAATACCGATTATGTATATTAACAATTGTGATTAGATCTCAGGCTCTGCTTACCTGTCACTTATACATCGTCCATTTAGATACTTTTCCTCTGCCTTCTTTAATGAAATGTTATCCACACCAGCAATGGCAGAGATTATAGCCTGCATAAGAAAAAAGACAATACATACTGGAAGTACAGATGACAACAATAGAAATAAAGTGGACCAGAATAAAACAATTTATAGAGAAAAATGTGGTTGATATTGTATTTTGTAATTCTTATGTAGTAGTAAGAATTATCAGAAATTGCTGAGCTCACTGGCACATGAACAAGTGTAATGTAAATGCATCACATTGCATCGTGTTAATGAGATATATAGGCTATATATATAATGCACGACGCAGGGGCTAAGAACCCCAAGTCCCGTCCAACTTGACAGTTGTTAAACTTTTGTTTAGCGCATTAATTTTTAGACCGGTGATGAGGCTGGTTGCGTCATGGCCGTGCATGTTATCTAAAAAATAATGCACACCAGGCACGTGCAGAGGGGGGGGGGGGCTATGGGTGCCCGAGCCCCTGCCCTTTTCCCTCTGAAGGACCAAAGTGCCCTTTTGAGTGGTCATTTCAATTTTCAATGCTTTGTAAAATTACACATTGTGGCGCCCGCCGGGTACAGGTAAGGAGGAGGGTATGTGGGAAGGTGGTGGATGGGGTGTATGTTGCCCCCTGCCATCTGGTGGCCGCGGAGCACTTTTCACTTTCGCCCCTGTCTAGAGGAAGCCCGCCCATATATGGAGGTCTAACGAGACCAGGAAGCGGAGCAGCTGCAGCCACTCACCCTAATGAGGGGGGAGAGTATAAAAGCTGGAAGAAGTGGACCAAACGAGGAAGGAGTAGCTGGAGAGCATGGTGGTAGTGAGTAGAGAGAGAGAGATAAAAGCGCTGTGTACGACCCTTTTTCCCCAGGAGAACCCGTTGGCCGATCGACCCCTGCACCGTCTGAGAACCCGCCCGTGTACCGACCCCCGCCTGTCTGACATCCGTCCCGCCCGCCGACCCCTGCACCGTCTGAGAGCCCGCCTGTGTACCGACCCCCGCCTGTCTGACATCCCTCCCTCCCGCCGAACCCTGGACCGTCTGAGAACCCGACCCCGTGCACCGAACCCCACGCTCAACCACCGACGACGAGTCCAGAGCCTGAGCCCCCTCAGGACCGACCCCCCCCTCCGCGGCGGCGGAGTTTTCCCCTCTCTCCCCCTCTCTTGAATCTCCAATAAATTGGATTAATTGTGAAATTGGTGTGGACAATCAACTGTTTTTCAATACTGGTTTGGTGGCACCTCTTCTCCTCCCCGAGGTCGCCACAACATGAACAATTAAACATTAACATGTGAATCAATTATTTGTAATTGATTCACATGTGTAGTCGTAAAAGTAATAATATAGAAGTAAAGTTTGTACTTTGTAGCCTCGTTTACCGGCGCTCAGTGCGCTGCTGCCGCTGGGTGACGTCATAGGCTATCAACGTGACCTTCCACAATTTGCCTGCCTGCAAGATGCGCTTGTTGTTTTAAGAGACGGTACAATGCAGGGTAAGATCTCTACAGAGTCAGACACAGACAGTTGTTTCCAAAACCATTAAGTTGATAATGCTAAATAAACTAAGTTATCTCGTTTTGTAGTGTCATTTTGAAGTATAGGCCTATGTTTGCCAGCAACTGACCTGTGAAAAGTGGCTACCACTCGGTTTATTTTCTATAGCCTACCAGCTAGCTATACAGCTAACCTATCTGGGAAACCTTTTGAAATTGCAAAGGGAAAGCATACATCGTTATATTGAATCTGTATACTCTGTAGTAGGCCTAACTACTTGGCCACATGACATGGCCAAATCCGTTTCATGTCTACTCTGTGTCTCTGGCAGTAGGCTAGTTTATGCAAGTTGGCACTAGTAGTAGTACTAGTAGGAAGGCAGGTAGGCTGTTATGTAAAAGTGCCCTAGGCTATTTCATCTTCCCGAAATTGTGGTCCAACTCCGCCAGACATCCCTATAGTGATCCGCGAACAAATTAAGGTGTTAGCGTTACAACTAAAATGAACGCAATTGTCGCGGTTACTCCACACACGCACACACTCTTCTTTCTCTCTCTCTCTCTCACACACACACACACACACACACACACACACACACACACACACACACACACACACACACACACACACACACACACACACACACACACACACACACACACACACACTTTATTTCAATCACATAGTTTGATGTCAGATTGTTGCATTTTGGATGGATAATATTTGTGTGAATATAGTCTGATGTAAGGCTCCATATTTCATTCTAAGGTGTACAGTATTGTGAATTTACTATTATGTTAAATGTCATATTGCACTTTCTAGATACAGTATAGTTTGAATACTGTATGGTTACATTTTGCTTGGACAACAGTAGCATTTTTTGGATATATTTGTGTGAATGTCTAACTTAAGGCTCTTTTGCACAGTTGCATTTTTTACTCATGTGAATGTAGTCTGAAGTAAGGCTCCATGTTTCATTTTAAGTTGTAAATTTAAGTTAAATTGTTGATTTAGTATTTGAAAAAGCGTAATTCAGTATTTAAAATAAAAATGACATATATTGAATTTGAGCCCCTGCCCCTCAAAGGGTCTCTGCACGGCCCTGACGCACACCTCTCCAGCCAATCAGAATCGAGTATTCACCCGGGCCATATTGTGTGTGTGTGTGCATTAACTGCAACAATGTTCTTAGATTTGTCAAGACAATAGCCCTCTCACCTCAGGCAGGAGCACATCCATGGTGAAGCGAACGTCGTCCATGAACTTGAAAGTCCATGACTTGTCGGTCACGTTTTTAAACAGCTCCTTTAGGTAGTTGTACACTTGATCCAACTGCTTGTCGTCTTCCAGGTAGTTCTTTACCTGCAGTCTCCCGGTAGCCTTCTGGAAAGACCGCACCCACCTGGATTGCTGCTTGCCACGGATCACAGCCTGTGGATAGAGATTCATCTTAAACAGTGGAAAGTAACCAAGTACATTTACTCAAGTACTGTAAGTACAAATTTGTGGTACTTTATTTGAGTATTTTTATTTTCTGCTACCTTCTACATCTCGGAGGCAAATATTTCACTTTTTACTCCACTACATTTATTCGACAGCTTTAGTTACTTTGCAGATTCAGATTAACAATACAAAATATAATCAATAAATAAATTATTGTTTTATATCAATAAGGCTTTATTGGTCCCCAGGAGGAAATTCACAAGCTACCCAGCAGTATGTAAAGTAATATATAAAATATAAATGAGCTCCACCTTTACCATTTTCAACATTAAAGCAATGAATTAATGCATCAGTATAATCTAATAATATATTACATATTCTACACTACACTGAGTTTTATGCATTAATGATTACTGTTCCAACTTTATTATAAGGGTCCCCCCATACTGATAGTTATAAATTACTAATGCATTAATAATGGTTAACCAACTTTATTATAAGGGTCCCATATACTGATAGTTATATATTACTAATATATTAATTATGGTTAACCAACTTTATTATAAGGGTCCCCAATACTGATGGTTATATATTACTAATGTATTAATTATGGTTAACCAACTTTATTATAAGGGTCCCCATACTGATAGTTATATATTACTAATATATTAATTATGGTTAACCAACTTTATTATAAGGGTCCCCAATACTGATAGTTATATATTACTAATATATGAATAACTCTTAACCAACTTTATTATAAGGGGCCCCACACTGATAGTTATATATTACTAATATATTAATTAAGCGTAACCAACTTTATTATAAGGGTCCTATGAGAAGTGGTTCATATTGGGATGGGCAGAAACACAGTTTAATAACAATTGGGATAGGCAGAAACAGTTTAGTAACAATTAGTTAAATACTAATATGTCATTAACTTCTATATTAACATATAGTTTGTAAATAAGCATTTAACATTCTAATTATGTAATAAATAACTGTTAATTAGTGCCAAGAATACATTTAGTTAACTATTAAAACACTATTAATACAGTATTTGTTAATAGATTGTTTTTTGTTTGTTAAAACAGATTATACACAAATAACTAATATTTAATTAATGATTAAAAAACCATTAACTTGTGGCAAATAGATATTTTAGTAACAATTAACAAAGGGTTAGTTAATGACTAGTTTGCTATTTATTAAGGACCCTTATTATGGAGTGTTACCATTGTTGCTTGCTTTCCCTTGTGGTTTTTATTCTAAATTTCAATTTTTATGGCAAGCACTTATAAATTAGCTATTTTCCAATCGGTGCACCTTTAGCTTCTTGGGGCAATGGAGAATGTTTCGGGCAAACTGGTGGAGCTAGCGGACATCCGGGCCAAGACTTCCTCTTCCGTGCGCCGGTCGTTGTTTACAGTCGATAAGCAATTTGAAATGCTTGAACGGAGTTGGAGTTAAGAGACATCTATTGGTGCATTTCCACTAGCACGGTACGGCACGGCACGGTCGGGTCTGTTTCCATTACAACTGAGTACCATATAGTACCTCCTCGACGTGGGCAGGGGTCGTCATAACACGGCTGCGCGAAACTGCCGTGACGTCATTTACACAAAACTGGAACAACAACAACGAGGCGATCGTGTATTTGCTGCTCACTCACTGGCTTTTTGTCACACACAAGGCAAACGAAGAGAGCCAGAGTAGACTCCAGGCCGCAAGACAAAAATACAGTTGAAAAGTACAGAAGAGTTTTGGAAGCTATACAGCAGTATGAAGCCCTAGACGAGAGAACACAAGCTGCAAAAAGACGACGTTTGAGGGTATAGATCTGTGTGTTTGACCAACAATAAACTTTTTCTATTTTGCAAATATGTCTCCACTTTTATTTATCATAAATTCACCAAGGTTAACAGGAATTACTGACAAATGTAAATAGAAGTTAACCCTAAGTTAACCATAACTATCACATCCTGTACACTATATCAAGGATCTCTCCTTGTTGCTTGCTCTCTCCTTGCTCCAGAACATTACCATCATTATAAAACAAGCTCTATATAAAATCTAGATGGTAATTAAATCTTGTTGCATGTTTACTGACAAATGAAATAGAGAGTCATGACACAATCACACAAATGGTTTATTAAATTAATAAAGCAAAAAAACCTCAGAAGTATATACATGTCTCCAACAGAGACAGAGGAGGGGGGGCAGTACTTTTTAGGGTGAGGGGAATGTTCTATGCGCGCCGGTCACTCATTGCCTGCACAAGCTGGCCCGGTAATCACTTTTCATTTTCTTCATCTTATCCCTGCATTGCTGGAGGGTACGGTGGTACCCATGTGTGGCCATCAGCTGGGCGATTTCCTGATATATTTTCTCGTTCAGAGTTGTGCCGTCGAGCTCCCTCTGTATCCTTTCTTCGGCCACCAAAGAGAGGAATGTCTGGACCTCCTTGACCGACCATGCCGTGGATTTTTTCTGCGAAGCCATTTTCTTGTGTTTGAAGTGTAGTCGAAGAGCAGCGGGGTTTTAAAAAGTAGCCTTTTCACAAGTAGCAAATAAAAAGCTAAAACGTCGTCAAGCAATAGCCGATGGTTTCCCAGATTGCATTTCTGCCAATGCGTTCCGCCTCTTTTGCTCTCCACACGGACTGTTTACCTAGATAAGACCAAAGCCTGCTCAAACGCGATTGGTCAATACTACTCGGACTACAAACGGAAACCAGAACTCTTCCGGTACCAAAATCTTGTCCCTTTGCCTACAGATTCTTCATTGATTCATATGCAAGTATCTGTTTATAGAGATTACTCACCAAGAGGTGTTGATCCACCATGCGTTGGGAGACGATGAAGTGCACAAGCTTCTTGTTGGCCCGGTTGTGTGCGGCGACGCTGCGGTCTGGCAGCAGCCTCTTGGAGCACAGGCTGCCCTCGTCCGGCGGCTCAGTGACACTCTCCTCCACGGTGCTACTCTGGCTGTGCTCTTCAAGCGCCTGCCTGCTGGGAATGGCCAGTCCCTCCGACTCTCCCTGGGGATATCTTCTTCTCACGGGGCCACCTTGAAGAGGGGAGACAATGACACAAGAAAACAGTCAACACAATAAAAAGAAAAAACGCTCCCTTAGCTGAAAATGAATTGTCCCAAAAAAGAAAAAAGAAAGAAATCAAGCAAATTTTAATTGAACATACTCATAATATGCGCCCAGTATTCGATGAAAGAGCCAGTGAATGAGCTACATGCTGCGGAAGAAAATTGAAAATTGCTTATATTTCTTAAAGAGCTGGCAATCATTAAATAAGGCTTGTTTAAAATGGGGGATGAAACCCAAAAATTGTTTTTAAAACAGTGAGTGCTGACATATACTACTATACTATACATTTCATGTCAGATATTCACCATTAACAGCCACTGACCTCGCCCATCAGACTGTCGCCAATTAAATTAGCACTGCTTACCAATACGGAATACGTAGTCATTTATCAGCTCCAAGGACCAGTCAATGACAGCCTCATAATTTGCCTTAGCTGCACGCTACAACATAACCAATAACCTGTTAGTATTAATGTATAGATAACAAACACAATTTCAGTGTGGACACTATTGGCATTCTCACCACCAGTTCATTGGCCTCTTCACAGTCAAACGGTTTGAGGTTCTTCAGAGGCACATTCAACCTTCAACACAAAGGTCATACAGATGATTTGTGACAATACGATACAAAACCATACTACCATGCAATTAGTTTTGACTGCACAATGGACACCAGAATGCAGGGTCTTTTTTTTACCTTGTCAATTAGCACATTGTATGCTTCGGTGAGACCAGGGCTCAAACTCAGATGAACTAAAGACTTGCACGCATTTCACATGTCACTAAATGCAGTGCTCGAAGTGGGCCGGTACTCACCGGTACGCAGTGCCGGCACTTCTACATTTTACCCTTTTGCGTACCTGGCACTTTTTCTTGCGTACCGGCACTTGTCACAGGCTGCCGGTACTCTACTTTGGGGCGGATCTACCGGGGTGCCCCCCCCGTCGGTCGTAGGTCCGCGGTGGGTTACGATCGCGCGCACCGCCCCGTCGGTCGTAGGTTCGCGGTGGGTTACGATCGCGCGCACCCCCCCTTTTTTGGTACTCTAAAAATTCGGAATTTTCCAATAGTTTACTGATTTGCATACGTTGCTTATATGTGAATAAGGGAGTACTGGCACTTATTTTTTTCCACTTCGAGCACTGACTAAATGCTTCACATACAAATACTTAGTGCTAGAACGGCAGATTAGAGCTTGAGTAAACTGCTTTGTGCATTTGGCGCTTTGGATGTAAATGTAACAATAACAAGTGCTGATAGGAAATGGGCCCTTTTCGCAGAAGGAAAAACACAGGTGTAGCTCATGACATTAATTATGGGTGCGTTTCATTTAAGTATGGCAGTGCACCAATACAGACACAACTAGTCAAGTAAATACACTGACCATTCTGGTGCTGCAACAGATGTAAATAAAACAGGAAGTTACTTTACCCTGCTATTCACAACCTGTGAAAAGGGTCCATTGTGACACAAGTACAACCTGCTATTGATTTGCTAAGCAACCAAATCTTCATGTTGTGAAACTAGTGATGCATTCAATCAGAAAAGTGAAAATGCACCTACCCCTTCCTCTTCTTGTCAATTATTGGCATATCAATCCAAATGATGCTGGCTTTTTTCAATTTATGATTGACACTCTTCACCTGTAAAACGCAACGTTAAAAGTGGTTAACTCAAAGTCTTGCTACTTGTTATACTAGTGTACTTGCTAGACACGCAGTACACCCTTACCACAGCAGGCCAGAATGGGTATGTTCTGAATTTGCACCATACAAACTCTCCCTCTTTGATACGGGCTGGCTCTGTGATACAAAAAAATGTATATCAATTTCACTATTGAAACGCTAGTAGTGAAAATACAAAGAATGTTTTAATATTAAGTGACACTTTACTTTTAGAAATTTGCAACAGGAAACTTGGTAACTCCTCATCCTCCTCGTCTTCCTCCTCGTCTTCCTCAAGAGAGATGTTGTTAAGCTCCACCTCTGGTAAACTTAATTCTATTGAGAGGTCTGATGAAAGTTGGGACTCACTTTGGCTTTGTTGATCTGAAAACAAATACTTTATCAATCTGAAATATCAAATCAATCTGAAATCTTGTGGGGTCTGGCTGCTCTCTCTCCATATGCTGCCAACGAGACCTGTTCCACTGTGTACAGTGGCCTTGGGTTTCTTGAAAGGCGCTATATAAATTGAAGTTATTATTGTCTAGAGGAGCACGGGCTTTACCTGAGGTCAAGGAGCTCTCAGATGCTTTCCCAGTCCTGCCTCGTCTGGGCTGGGAAGTCGTTTGGGACTTCCGTCTTCGGCCACAGGAATCAACATGTCGCTGTAAGGCAACCTTTTAGTGTCAGTGAATACAGAAAATTGTATTACAAAACATTAAATACAGGCTAAATTATAATAATTCATGAAAAATAGCCAAATTAAATTTGGATTTTAAAAAGGGGGCCTTTTCAGTTAGGGTGTGATTAAAAACCCTTATACCATGGCCCAGGTGAATACTCGATTCTGATTGGTTGGAGAGGTGTGGATTATTTTTCGATAACATGCACAGCTATGACGTTATGTCTAATCACCGGTCTAAAAATGAATGCGCTAAACGTTAATAACTGTCAACTTGAACCGGACTCGGGGGGGGGGGGGGGGGGGGGGCAACAGGGAACAGCTTCCCTGTTGCCATGTCGTTAATAAGATCATCTCTATTTACTGGAGTAATAAGGTAACGTTGCCATGTCGTTACTAAGATCGTCTATTTACTGGAGTAATAAGGTAATGTTGCCATGTCATTACTAAGATCGTCTATTTACTGGAGTAATAAGGTAACGTTGCCATGTCGTTACTAAGATCATCTCTATTTACTGGAGTAATAAGGTAACGTTGCCATGTCGTTACTAAGATCATCTCTATTTACTGGAGTAATAAGGTAACGTTGCCATGTCGTTACTAAGATCATCTCTATTTACTGGAGTAATAAGGTAACGTTGCCATGTCGTTACTAAGATCATCTCTATTTCCTGGAGTAATAAGGTAACGTTGCCATGTCGTTACTAAGATCATCTCTATTTACTGGAGTAATAAGGTAATGTTGCCATGTCGTTACTAAGATCGTCTATTTACTGGAATAATAAGGTAACGTTGCCATGTCGTTACTAAGATCATCTCTATTTCCTGGAGTAATAAGGTAACGTTGCCATGTCGTTAATAAGATCATCTCTATTTACTGGAGTAATAAGGTAACGTTACCATGTCGTTACTAAGATCGTCTATTTACTGGAGTAATAAGGTAATGTTGCCATGTCGTTACTAAGATCGTCTCTATTTACTGGAGTAATAAGGTAATGTTGCCATGTCGTTACTAAGATCGTCTATTTACTGGAGTAATAAGGTAACGTTGCCATGTCGTTACTAAGATCATCTCTATTTACTGGAGTAATAAGGTAACGTTGCCATGTCGTTACTAAGATCATCTCTATTTATTGGAGTAATAAGGTAACGTTGCCATGTCGTTACTAAGATCATCTCTATTTACTGGAGTAATAAGGTAACGTTGCCATGTCGTTACTAAGATCATCTCTATTTACTTGAGTAATAAGGTAACGTTGCCATGTCGTTACTAAGATCATCTCTATTTACTGGAGTAATAAGGTAACGTTGCCATGTCGTTACTAAGATCATCTCTATTTCCTGGAGTAATAAGGTAACGTTGCCATGTCGTTACTAAGATCATCTCTATTTACTGGAGTAATAAGGTAACGTTGCCATGTCGTTACTAAGATCGTCTATTTACTGGAATAATAAGGTAACGTTGCCATGTCGTTACTAAGATCATCTCTATTTCCTGGAGTAATAAGGTAACGTTGCCATGTCGTTACCAAGATCATCTCTATTTACTGGAGTAATAAGGTAACGTTGCCATGTTGTTACTAAGATCGTCTATTTACTGGAATAATAAGGTAACGTTGCCATGTCGTTACTAAGATCGTCTATTTACTGGAGTAATAAGGTAACGTTGCCATGTCGTTACTAAGATCGTCTATTTACTGGAGTAATAAGGTAACGTTGCCATGTCGTTACTAAGATCGTCTATTTACTGGAGTAATAAGGTAACATCTGCATTCCATATGAATCTCATGTTCACTCATTGCGTTCCAGGCATTAATCAGACCCATTTCTCCGGTCATTTACCGTTTGTTTACAGGAACACAAAAAGTAGTGCGAGCTAAAAGTTGTACTTTTGAGACATAATTACCCCAAAATATTAATTAACACCCTTATATTTTTATTGATTCGTAAGTGGCAATGGTATAAGCGGGTGTATCCCTTACTTAATGGGTTGGGGTAGCAAACAAGAAGTGATTAAAAACCTTTACTGGTGTGTTGACTGGAGTACTTGACTGGTGCTCCTCTGGTTTGAGTCGCAGAGGCGACACGGAGAAAGCCAGCGGGTCATTATTGGAAGAGTCTGATGCGTATTTTCGCTTTGGCCCTCTGGTTTTTATAGTTTTTAGCGTGCTTTCTAATACATGATCAGTGAATTGGCAGGCCATCGAAGAAGAAGAAGAAGAATCAATCTCCCGCTCTGGTTCTCCTAAAGATGAGGGAACTGTTGTCTTTTGTCTCCGACGGTACGGTTTCTTTCTCTTGACTGCTGCATCTCTCATTGTATGGGGTGAATCCATCTTCTGAAGCTGAAGTGGGAGAAATATGATCTGTTGGTCTAACTCAAGAAGATACTTGTGCTCCCAGCAATATACGACGTTGGCGTATGGCGTTTATACAATTGAGCCACAACCTCTGGTAAATGCACAAAACTATTACATTACATTTTAATTTCACACATGCAGTAAAATACCTCATTGAAAACACCCATTAAAATATGTAAATATTATAAATAGGCCTAAATGTATGTAAACAAAAAAACATGGCAAGGTGGCATCAGTACGCATACGTAAATTCTGCAAACTATTGTATGCTTTCGTATGCACAAAGCTAAGAATCAGCAATGCAATGAACCTATCCATTGTATTTAACAAAGACTAGCATAGTCTTTAAATGCAATAGCTATAGCTTCACAGCCTGTAGATTTATACGCAATAGTTACTCACAACTAGTATTAATAATCTAATAATGTCATAATATATCAGTCAGAGGGACAAAACCACTACTTTCACTTTCAAGTAAAAGGATCTGAATACTTCTTCCACCACTGGCTACAACACAATTTCACAATGGAAGTCTTCGACTCTTCCTCCACTCCTTTAATATAAGAGTAGGCGGCGGAGTTATAAAATGTCATGTTTCAGTTTGACATTTGATTTGCGCGACTGCAGTCAGATATGGCTGAAATCCTCCATGCTGTGATTGGTCGTTTCGCTGTGAGGCAACTGATGACGTAACAACCAATCACAGCAGAGTGCACAGCAGAGTGCACAGCAGAGCGTCCTGCCCCCTCCCTCCAGCCCATCCAATCTAGCACCATCAAGTGCGTCAGTTAAAGACACTTTCAAGTGGGTAGCCCTGTTGTAATGGAGATGCAAATCCCAGCTGCGCTGGGCTGATGTGCCAACTGCTGAGTCAAGCCAAGTCAGCACATGTGTATGGAAAAGGAACAATAGATGTAAAGACTGAATCCTGCATATGTGCAGGCTGCCAGACTACACATTGCCTGCTGAAAGTAGTGGTAGGTCCTCAACTTTACAGGATATTTCAACACTGTTTATGGTTTTTATATTTTCTGATTCAAAC
>JAOPHQ010006557.1:0-5000 GCA_030340625.1 Merluccius polli
ACCCCCCCAACCTAGTGTTTAATACAAGACAAAACCTTCAAGGTAACAGCCTTCCTGTCGCATACCACTTTACTGGCCCTCTGTTAAGTCTTCCTTTTTGAAAGTATTTCAAGATAAATATAAATGCTCAGTCGAGTGATTTCCCACCTCCCAATTCTTTACTCGTGATCCTTGTCCTGTGCTGCTTCTCTCTGTCTCTCTCTCTCTGTCTGTGTGTCTGTGTGTGTGTGTGTGTGTGTGTGTCTCTCCCTGGCCAATGTGAGAGAGAAGCACATGGCTAGCGTGAGTCTGGTGATGTCACCCCCCTCCCCTCCCGACTGCACTCCCCCGCATTCCTTGGCCCCTCCCCCTTGCAGCAGCATGGTTAAGACAGACACAGAGACGCTCGGCGCGTCGGGCACGGCGCTTTATTGTTCACGAGAAGCAGGCAGTTTGATAATGGAGGTGGAACGGATGAAGGCTCTTTATTCGAAACATTGTTTGTCGTCTGTTTGTTTTAAGGGTTGCCCGTTCTTATGTCAGTCTGTCTGGCTTTCTCTCTTTCTTCCTGTTGTTTTTTTTCTCACCTGCTTGCTCCCTCGCTCTATCGATCTTGTCCTCTATTACTCCCCTGTCTTTTTGCCTTTTAGAGCCTCGGTAACCATAGCAACAGGCAGCAGGTGGCCCTTCTTGTGTTTAACTGGATACAAATGCGCGTGTGTGTTGCGTGTGTGTGTTGCGCGTGTGTGTTGCGCGTGTGTGTGTGCTGTAAAGAACGAGGGGGGGTGGGGGGGGGGGGGGGGGGGGCACCATGTGGATTAGACTGCAGTGAGTCATCTGTGGTCTGTTGTTCACAGTGAAATAGTTCTGGAGCGAGTGGGTGGCTGGGTGGCTGGGTGGGGATATGGGCCGGCCCATAACTCCTTGCATGTAATTACCCTGATGCAGCAGCCAATTAGATTGCCTTATGTTCCCCATACAATCCGCCGGCACTGACACGTCCAAATCCTCGTGGACGAGGTTGCCACGGAAACCTCTACAGTTGGCAGCTCCTGCGGCGATGCCACGGTGGTTTGCTCAATGCAGATGTCGTCGTGTGATAGGTTGCATGCTGCATTACATGAGCTGTGTGATATAGATTACGTGGGCCGTGCAAAGTATCGTGCGAACCACGTCAGGCAGTGAAATATATTGGCATTAAACGCTTGTGTGTGTGTGTGTGTGTGTGTGTGTGTGTGTGTGTGTGTGTGTGTGTGTGTGTGTGTGTGTGTGTGTGTGTGTGTGTGTGTGTGTGTGTGTGTGTGTGTGTGTGTGTGTGTGTGTGTGCGTGCGTGCGTGTGTGTGTGTTGCATTATGTGAACATGTAATGGAGAGTTTGTGTGGAACAGGCTCGTGTCATATGTCATATAGTGAATATATACAAGAACAGACGCGACACACCAGCCGCGTGTGTGTGTGTAGGTGCGTGCAGAGGGTAAAACGGCTTTGCTCAGTGACCAGAGTCTCCCGGATTAGGGTCATGTGTCCTACTCAGAATGGGTTTTTTGTTCATTCTCTCTCTCTCTCTGTCTGTCTGTGTCTTTCACTTTGTACCCTTTGACTCTCGCCCTGGTCTTTTTGTTCCCCCACGTCATCCTCAAATAGGAGACAAGCTCCATCTGCCTGCCTGTCAGGTTTCTCTCTCTCTCTGGGTTTTCCCTTGGAGCATGACTCCCATGCTGTGCTATGTCACATGGTAGATGACATGGAAGTGGCCAGGACAGATTGTGTTGGATGATAGTGATTGGTTGAGACAGAAGGCAGTAAAGTAGTTCCTCCCACTCTGTAGTATAGTTCCTCCCACTCTGACCCCATTCCCTCAACATATAAGCAGTTCCAGGAAGTGGGAGGGGCTCAGCTTAGTCATGTGATCCATTCCTGCCAAAAGCCCATTTTATCAGAATTGATCACAAGACCTATCTTGCACATGTATCACAATATGAAAGTGAAATTTAATATGGATTTTATATTAATTAATATACGTTCAACGATAAGGACCATGTTTGTATTCTTTAACATGGGATTAAAAAAAACCCAGATGTTTAGATATAGATAAAAAACTTGGGATTGGTGAAAACTAAGATTTTAACCGAGCAGTGTGTAAAGTTTTGTGGCATCTAGCGGTGAGGTTGCAGATTACAACCAACTGAATACCCCCCCCCCCTCACCTCTCCCTTTCCAACAACATGGTCTGTACTGCCCTGTAAGGTGCCAGTAGGTACTGAAGCTACGGTGGCCTGTACTGGCCAGTAAGGTGCCAGTAGGTACTGAAGCTACGGTGGCCTGTACTGGCCTGTAAGGTGCCAGTAGGTACTAGGGGTGCAATAAATACCAGAAAGTAATTGAATACACAGTCCAAATCTCAATGACTACTCGTGTACTTGTTTTTGTTTTTTTTGTTTAAGTCTGCGATAGTTTCACCAATGTACACATATGGAAAGTCACCTGTATACAGTATGTGTGTTACATTCACACCGGAGCTCCACTGGCCATGCAGTTTTTTACCTGCTTTTCACTGTTGTAGAATGAGCAGGATACACTTCTAAAACGGGACAAAACGGGTAGTGTAATTACGCAACGGATCAGCAATGATTGTGCCACAACGTTGCAAAACAGTGGAAGCTTTTTAAATAGCTTGATACAACCTGTAAAAACATTTACATTTAGTCATTTAACAGCCATTTTTATCCAGAGCGACATACAAGTGAGGCTGAGAAGAGCAATCGAAGCAAACAATAGTAACGACAAAAAAAAGTTCTAGTGCTGCACAACTTAGTGTAAAACACAAACAACTAGAGAGATAAATACAATATAACAAGCGGTAGAGGAAGTAACGTTCATGTTCACAGCAAAGTTCATGCTTCTCCTCATTCACAGCAAAGTTCACACACCTCCTCATTCTGATACCCCCCCCCTTCCTGTTGTGACTTAATATTACAGTTCCATTCAATATGTATATGAAAATGGTATAATACAAGATGGAGCTATTTAGAAATTGATAGTTTTTAGAATGTTGAGATATTGTTTGTATTTTACAGGAAATGTGTTATATTAAATTGTGTTAATAGTGACTTTTATTTTGAATTCACATAAGTTAGTTAAACCATATCCGTATATGGAAGAACAAAGTAAGACAACTGAAGTGAGATTGTCACACACATAAGCAAATCATTATTATTGTAATTCATCTTTGCTGAAAGTCAACAAAGTAAATTCTGTTTTTTCCCCCGCCTGCAGACACTGAAGCGCAAGGAGAAGGAGTACGAGCATGAGATGGAGCGGCTGGCGCGGGAGAAGATCGCCACGCAGCAGCGGCTGGCCGAGCTGAAGAACGAGCTGAGTCTGTCCATGGACGCCGCGGAGATGGAGCGCGTCCTGCGGCAGACGGTGCAGCCTGAGGATGACCAGCTGTCCACCTCCACCGCCTCGGGTACAACGCCTACACTTACACTTACCTGTTGTACATTTGGTTTTGTATGTTTTGACTTGAAGGTGCTGTAGGTAAGATTTAAGTGTTATTTGTTAGAAATGGGCATAGCCATCCGTCAGCAGTAAAATGCATAAAATATGTTTAGAGTTGACTGCGCCTGCCTCTGTATGAGACTATTTAGATTTTAGACATGGCATCTTTTCCATGATTGGTTCAGGGAATCCATCTTGCCCGTTAATCACCGGGACTTGAAATGCACTTCTCAATGGCAGAGAAACTTAGCGAGGAAGGGAGCAGAGAGGGCGGGGCTCTTTTCTGCTCTCTCTCTTTACAACTCTCAAATCTTACCTAAGTACCTGCGGCTTTCAACGTTTTATTCACTGTATTTCCTGTTCAGTTGACATACGGTTTTAATCTGAACGGCAGTGCCATCTGTAGTTGAATGCTCGTTTGCAATGGCTAATTTTGACAAAATTTGATATTGTTTTCTATTTTCAACGTTTTATTAAAAGTCTCATTTAGACAAGACGTCTCGTTTGCAAGAAAGTCCCGGCAAGATGGCCGACAAAAGTAAATCATGAAAACCATAGACAACACCACAACATGAAATAACAATAACATGGTGTGAAAGTGAAAGTACAAGGGGTTATGGTATCACTGACTAATTCTCTCTCTCTCTCCAGAAGGGGAAGAGGACTTGGACCAGGACATTGACGACGAGGACATCTCTGCCCCCTCACCCACCAAGACCCTCCCCAAAGCCCCCCCACCCATCATACAGGCCCGCCCCCTCCTCGCTCTCCAGCCCGCCACCCTCCCTCTCTCTGGAGTGCTGACCACGCCCTCTATGGGTGGAGGGCTCACTGTGCAGTCCAATGCCCCGCCCCCTCAGGCGATAGCACCCGCCCCCCAGGCCATCGCACCCCACCCCCTCCCCCTCCAGCCCTCGGCCGTGCAGGTTCAGCCCACCGTCATCGCCCACGCCGCCGTCTCCCACCCGTCCGTCATCCAGGCCGTCCACCATGCCCCACCGGCTCACCACAAACACCTGACCCACATCGCCCCCTCGCCGGGTCCCGCCTCCACGGTGCTGCAGCCACTGGCAGCGGCCCCGGCCGGTGCGGCCCAGCCCATAGGACACATCACGGTCCACCCGGTGGCACACCTGGGCCCCGCCCACCTCCCCACGCTCTACCCCCAGGCCGTGACGGTGTCCCAGCCCACCGTGGTCGGCCACATCACGCACACCTTCACACACCACCACCACCACGCTCTGGCCAACGCCCACGCAGCCGCTAACGGGGTGCAGGTCAACGGGGCGGCGGTGGGGAGCCCGGTGCCGACGTCACTAGGGAAGCAGCTGGTGAGCCAGACGACGGTGCTCAACCCCGTGACCTTGGTGAACGTTCCCACGGGGACGTTCAAACTGACCTGAGGGAACAGATGTGGGGGGGGGGGGGGGGTACGGCGGGACGATACGGAGGTGGGACGTCAGGTGAAGAGCGTTTGTTTCAAGCGGAAAACGAGGACCTGCAAGGATGAAACCTTTGTT
>JAOPHQ010006557.1:10000-15000 GCA_030340625.1 Merluccius polli
CCACATCAGAAAGATGTAATGTCTGGCTCAGCTCCATTGGCAGTGTGGGCGGGATAAACAGTTGTCTTTCAAGTTCCCTCTGCACGCAATAGGATAGCGCTACAACCAATCAGAGCAACGAAGAAGGTGACGTAGTCAGAGCGACGGCTCTGACTACGTAATTAATCAAAACTCCGAATACATCTTTCTTTTCGAGGAAAGACTTCAGTGCCGTTCTTTGTTCTTTTCTCAAATAAAATGTTAACTTCAAGTCTTGAAGAGTCGCAGCCAAAGCCGAGTGGAAAGACAGCCGTTCGCCAGCAGCAGCAGCCATTGTTTCCCTCTAACACGGAACCGTCGCAACTCTGTCGTCATGGTAGCCCGGCTTCCGACTCCGCCCCTCACGCTGGGATTGGTCTGACAGATTTTCTGTTTCCAGCAGCGCAACACGACAACAAAAGGCTAGACCCCCTGGCTGCAAATTAAATTTGCTGCCGCTAGGGGCGTCTAGATTTCTAGGCTAAATCATTGCAGCCCTACTACGAATCCCTCAGCCTGGCGAGTATGTCGGCATCATGGCTGCTGGCCGACTGACCTGCGCCTCCTCTCATGCACCACCATGCGGGTCATGCTCTGGATGCACTGGGCCCGGTAGTTCTCATAGTGGTTCTCCCGGGTCACGTCCTTCAGGTCCTGCATGTGCGTCCGGACCAGCATGTTCCTCAGCAGCAGGAAGTCAGAGTGCTCCGGGTTCTCCACTGTAGTCCAAAAAAGAAAACACGGCCAAAACAGCCAGTGACATCACTCTATCAGAACACAGGTTTGCTGGTGTGTAATGTATATGGTGTTTGAGTCAGATCAGGGAACCGTGAACCGTGAACCGTGTGTGTGTGTGTGCGGGATGGGAATGAGTACTCGATTTGGACGTCAGTATTCGTTGACTGAAAGTGTACAAGAGTAATCAAAAAAATGTTTTGGTCGCAGCCAGGTTGGTATGGGTTGTTATGCTAGTTGCTATGGGTCTATGGGTCTGCTATGGGTTGTCTGTCACATCCAGAGTTTCCACAGAGGACAAATGGCAGGACCTTGGACAGTGGCCCTCTAAAGGGGCAGTTCGCAGACACATTGAGGCTACCGTTGGGGTAGTGGGAAAGATGAGTCATTGGTGGCACCTATTATCTCAGTACACAGATTATATTGGAAAGTTGCACAACATTATTTAAAAAACATTTTCCACTACACCAACAGGTTGCCTCAATGTGTTAAGTTGGTGAACTGCCCCTTTAAGAAAAGGCTCCAGTTGGGATTTCTGCTGCTGGGTAATCAGAGCTATGAGCAGCAGCTACTGCAGAGCTGGAGGTGAAGCAGCTCTCACTCACTGCTAATCAGTGGATCACTTTACTGTTTACACAGAGGGAGCCTGCTTTGTTCAGGAGGGAAGTGAAGGAAGAGCAATAGGAGATGACAACCTTATATGAAGAAGAGTCAAGTTGGGAGAAGTTTGTTTTCTGCCTTCATCCTCAATCACCCTCATCCTTATGTAAATACAGTCGTTTAGGTTACTATTTTATCTGCCAACCCACCCACCCACACTAGAGTTGCCACAGTTGATAGCCATGGCGACCAGAAAGCATGAAAATATTTTGATACAAATCAATGGGGTGAATGATTGGTGCAAATTATGCAACGTAAAACTAGTCTACCATAAAAACTACGAGTTCAATGCTCAATCATTTGTGCGTTGAACCACAGAGGCAGACAACTAATTAAATGCAAGTATTGAATTGTGGAAATTACTTCAAATTCCCAACCTGTGTGTGTGTGTGTGTGTGTGTGTGTGTGTGTGTTTCTTGCCTTCTATGACACCCCAGGGATAGAGACGACCTCTGAACCTGCGGCCCTCACTCTCAACCTGAAGGTTGCTGCCAATTACTGCAAATGGGATGCTATTCTGAAGAGAGAGAAAGAGATACAAAAAGAGAGATGGAAAGATTCAAAAGAAAGTATTCAGGTAGTCGGATCTAGAGAATGAGGGACTAAATAAATGAAAGGAAAATGATTGGGACAGTGCGTGAGAGATAGATATGCAATACTAGACACATCAACAGCAGCTAGCTCCATGCTTAGAATCAATATCATCCTAATCAATGCTCCATAAACATTGTAGAGTCAAGGTTGACGACCTTGAGAATTTGATCCTGTAGTTTAAACTCTTCGTCTTCATCGGAGTCACACTCTGGAAACTGGTAGATGTTGATCCCAAACTGTTCAATCTCCTGCCTGATCTGAAACCCACACACACACATTCCTCCATTTCGGTTGGTATTCTTCTTGATAGTGTTCACATTGTTCTTCTCTTGTTCATTGTTCTTCTGCAAAACAGTTTGACATTGGCTATTTTCCGAGCTTCATCATTTCATAATTGTACTTCCAGAAGTCTAGAAGCCATGAGACTGTAACTGTAACCTTGGAGTGTGTGTGTGTGTGTGTGTGTGTGTGTGTGTGTGTGTGTGTGTGTGTGTGTGTGTGTGTGTGTGTGTGTGTGTGTGTGTGTGTGTGTGTGTGTGTGTAGTGCATGAATCCACACCTTTAGCTTCTTCCTGTGGACCTCAGTGGGGGTCAGACTGTCAGCCTTGGCCAGGACAGGAACTATGTTGACCTTCTCATGCAAGGCCCTCATGCACTCCACGTCCAGTGGACGAAGGCTGGGGAGCAGAGGCCACACATCAATGTAAACACAGACATCAAGGTATACACACACACACACACCGCAATATCTATTTACTTGGTCCTTCATTTTACTAGAAATGAAGGACCTTGTAGAACTGTTGTATGAATGTATGTGTGTGCTCGTGTTATGAGCACACACGAGTATGCTCATGTGATTGTGTGTGAGTGCAGAAGTGGTGTGTTGCTTTGCATTTTAGTCCTGTGTGTGTGTGTGTGTGTGTGTGTGTGTACAGGGTCCAAAATTAGCTTTTAGAATTGTGTCTTTACCTGCCAGAATGGAAGAATCTACCGGCCAAGCAATTGTTTTAATATTTAACCCTGCATTTTTTTCCAGCCATTGGCTGGTGGCAGGTGTTCATTTTGGACTAGTGTGTGCATGTGCGTGCAGGGCGTGCTCGAACCCGTGGCCGAAAGGAGAGAGGAAGTAGAGGCAGCAGTGGACTCTGTTGTCCTGGAGGTTCTTCCTGTTCAGCCCGCTCTCCTCCCTGAAGTACTGGTCGAACTGCCGGTCCACATAGTCCTCCACCTCCTTCCAGCTGAGGTCAACCACAGTCGGCTTCACGTTAGACCGCGTTCAAGACAACTCACAACTCGGAAGTTTCAACTCTGAGCTTTCCGACTTCCAACGTCATGCATTCACGCTTAAGCAATATCACACGAGAGAGTGCGCTTTACCGCCATGATTGGCACAATAGTGACGCGGTCAGGACCGAGGCAATCAGACACACCCTACTCCAGCAAGTAGGCTGACCCTAGCGATCTCACCTCTCTGTGTTATCGATTATTATGGGTCACGATTCTCCAAATCCACGATTCGATTTGACTTTCGATTTTAAGGTCACGATTCAATTTTTTTTTTTTTATTTGTATTTTTTTAAGCTGTGTTTGTGTGGCTGTCATCTAGTGGCTCTTCTTTTTGTTTTTGTGTTTAAAAAAAATCAGCACGCTATGCCATTGTTATCGACTACCGAGTCTTGATTGGTAAAGATCAACAGATCATTGGTTTTATGCCCTGACAACTTCAAATTCTTAAAAAGATAGGCTACATGTATGTGTGATATAACCACTATATTTCTTTAGGAATATACTACATTAAGGCCATATGGTAAAATTTAAATAATTTATTCAAAATATAACACACGTATTTCACTAAATTAGGTTTGATTTCACCTCTCTGTGTAATTGATTATGTAGGTTCTGATCTCACCTCTCTGTGTTATTGACAGCGTCTCCAAAGCCTGGCGTGTCGATGATGTTGAGCCGAAGTCGAACTCCTTTCTCTTCGATGCCGACGGTGTGTTTGATGATGTTGACCGTTTGGAGGATGCGTTCTAGAAACAGAACACACACACATCACACGCTCACCCAGTTGAACAGAGGCTGAGCAAGAAGACTCTGTGTGAGGTCCAGCATCATCGTTGTCACATTGTCAAGAATTAAAGATTTAAGAGCTATAATTTTGAGTATAATTTGTTAGAAATTGCATAGCCATCCGTCAGCTATTAGTGAGTGAAATGCTCTGTGAGTATATCTGTTCTGGTTGACTTCTTCTTGCCTCTGTATGAGACCATTTAGACTTTAGACCGCTCCTGGCTCATTTCGGACCAATCAGCACATCTCTTCCCTGATTGTTTCGGGGAATCCATCTTTCCTGTCAATCACATTCCCGCATACAGCGACTTCATCTCAATGGTGGAGAAATGTAGGATTTTTTGAGGGGGTTATTTTTTAAACCTTTCTCTTTTCTGCTCTCTCTCTTTACAACTCTCAAATCACAGTAGCTTTAAGCCATGTTCAGTTGAGATGTGGTTGTAAAAAGCAGCAAAGGAATTTCAGGGGAGGGAGGGGCCATGCTCCCTACCTCACGGCGGAGACAACTTGCTTAAAAGTTGAAATTATTTCAATTTGTGTTTTGCGCCTCAGATGTGTGGGTATTGAACTTGCGTGTGCTCTCAAACCGCGTTTCACGCAGCTTTAAGCATCGTCAACATGTTCACATACTCTTAAAATAGCATTGCTGTATTCCCACAGTGAAGGGTAAACTGTTAAACTGGTCTCACCTTCAGCGTTGGGAACCTTCCGGTCTTTATAGAGATCAGTGAGGAACAGACTGTTGATCAGGGTGGATTTACCTAAACCAGACTCCCCTAGAAACCAAACACAATGTGATGGCAGTGCATCTTATTTTCATAATATGTGTATATTAATTAATTAATTAAGTATGACATGAAAAGAACATGAAAATGGGATTTCATCATTCAAAATTGGATGAACTTGGGTTAGAAAGCACC